>CAHIKZ030000331.1:1617500-1657500 GCA_903632075.3 Acanthosepion pharaonis
AGGAAATGTTAGCGATTTACGACAGTTTTTATATACACAAAAACCTTTCAGAAAAAATGATAAATAAAAAATAAAATAAAAAAATAAATAAATCTCCATAGACGCTTAACCAGACTAGGCGCTGTCATCTTCCGCTTTTAATTTTAGACACCCCTACCTTACCCTGACTTGACATCTGTTGAATGTAACCGAGACCTTGATACAAATTATTAACACCTTACGCCCCTTTTTCTTTAAACAATTGCTCTAGCCGTTACCATAGACATTTTGATTTCAATAATGAATATGCTTATAAAACACGTAAATTTCAGATATAAGTTATTCCAAAAAAATTTCGCTTGAAGATGGAACAGAGCTTAGTATTTTAATTCAATTTAATTCAAATAATTATATTGAAGTTTTCGGCTTTTGTTTTAAAACACGAGAACTCTTATGTAGCGTGTTGGAATCATATTTTAAACAAATAATTATATATATATATATATATATATATATATATATATATATATATATATATAGCACCAACCCTTATTGTATGATAATATATGTGTGTGTGAATATATATATATATATATATATATATATATATATATGAGTTAATACCGAAGAGAATGGAATTGAAACGAATTCCAACATATGTTTTGGCAGAGAAACTTCTCACGTCCTTATATTTATAGTTCATAAAACAGCTGTCACAAACAGTCGATACGACAGTTCAAAAAGATGAATCCGGACCTGCTTTTGAAAGAAATACCGACTTAGTCATAATTGCTTGTCCTTCCTAAAGATTTTTGCGAATCATTGCAAGTCTGGAACAATGCCATTCGAGAAAGAGACAGGGTTGAAAGATTTACGTTTTTCCAAAATCAGAATTTCGGAAAACGGAAATCCTATACCCTCACCGTTGCTCTTGAATATTAAGCAGCTTCAGACACTGAGGCACTCCATGACTGCATTTCATATAATGAAATATATCTAAGTTTACAGACAAACAGCAATATGATTATTTATTAAACATAATTTGTGTATCATTCGATTAGATTAACCCTAACAAATTAGTTCGCAAGATTAACATGATAACACTTGCGCTTGTTTCTTCTTCTTCTGTGTGGTATCAGTAAAGGACATTGGGCGATCATGGCTCTCCACAATTTCCTGTCCTCTGTAGTTCTTAGTACGTTTTCTTTTGCTATCTCTCCTAATCATTGTTCGACCAACTATTTGCACAAATTCAATAAGTATGTTACTCACTACTTTTCTGTGACTCTCTTGCCTTCAATGAGTCATGTGAGTATCAAATTTTCCAAGCCGTCTTTATTCAATATGTCTAGTGTTTAATTTCCTAGAAATTTCAACTGTGTCTTTCTGATGCTAAGTATACGTGTCTTATTGTTTTTATTTTAGTTAAGAGATCATCGTTACTCATATATTCAGTCTATGACAATCTCATTATCCTTCTGTAGAATCACAGTTATGTTGCCTAAAGTCTCTTCTTTTCTTTGAATATATTGTTTGCCGTAAAGGAGAACCGATATTACATAATAGTCCAGTACTCTTGTCTTTGTATGTAAGGATAGTTTTCTGTTTCTTAATACTTTACTTAATTTTTGAAAGTCATCTTTCGCTATCCCATTGCAACGCCAGATTTCGGTTCTCTGTAAAAACATTTCCTAGATATTTAAATGTTTGAACTTTCTTGATTTTGATATCTCCAATTCGAAGTTTGCATCTTAGGATGTTTCTACTGCTGACATATATGCATAGTGTCTTCTTTCAATGGACCTTTAGTCCTTTCTTCTAGCTTTCTTATACTGTTTTCCGTCAGAGTTCCTGTAGTTTCTTTTCTGTGTCTGTTATTAACTCTGCCTCATTTGCATATCTAATCTTGTTAAGACCGCAGTCACCAATAATATATCTTGGTAGGACTACTAATTCACTCAGGATCTCCTCGCTGTAATGTTTGAATCAGTCCGGTAGCAAGACACATCTTTGTCTTACTTCCTTCCTATTTTTGTGCTTCTGCTCCACCGTATGTACCGCTTCCGGTAGAAGTTCTGAATTATTCTAATATCCTCCGAAAATAAATTAAGATTACCTCACAGTTCAAATACGTTTTTTAGAAATAATTTTAACTTAATTTCTGCCTGAATTTCTCAGATTAGGAGTTATCATTATTGAGATTATTTAGGATTATTGTCTTCATATTTGTTGTTATTATCACAAAGTTGCGAACGAAAAATTTTAAGTATTTATGATTTCAGTCATAGAACTGGGCAGCGCCGCCGTCGAATCAGTGGAAACAGAGCGAGCAAAAACTGAAACACACTAAATAAAAAACGAAAAGAAATATCTTTAGCCCTGGACAGCAGAGACAAAATTATGTAGATTCAATAAAATGTTCAGTTTGAAATTCCCTGAAGATTATGCATCTGAAGAAGGCCGGACTGAGCAACAGTCGAAACGTTGTGAGAATAACAAAAAAGACTAGGATAATAATCGGAGTGTAAATAATATAAATAATTTTAAATTAGTCTGGTTCCAATCATCGAGAAACATACAGAATAGAGATTTAATTTGTTAAGTAAATTTTATTATGCTTACGTTAAGGAAAGCACTAATATTTTACTAAAATTAACACAATCTGTCAAAAGACTACATGTATATGAAGAGAAGGTGAGATTCTGACGCGAGGGAATTGAATGTGAAAGGTTTGTTAACCATAACGTCATAGTAGGTGCTCAGACTGACAGCAATATTCACCGGCGCGTAAAGTATTAATTTCCTGCTGGTCGGCTCCAAAGCGAACCAGTGAATGGCAGAAGAAAGAAGACACGAAGACGTTCGCCGATTGAAAGGAATCATTGTTAGCTTCTGCGAATCTGGAAAGAATTATGCAGAGAAAAGCCTCAAGTAGCTTTGAATATATTTTAAAGAAGCTATTTTTTTTTCTACTTTTTTGTTATTGACTATCGACAGGTTTGGTCTGAATACGATGGCTGCAGGAAGGAAAAATTCAAATCAAATATTAATGTGAGAATATCCACCTGACAAACTTCCTCCAACTATAGGCACGATGCCATATGATTTGATAGGACACCCATCCATCCAACCACCCTTTATATATATATATATATATATATATATATATATATATATATATATATATATATATGTGTGTCTTCTCTCACTAAAGACATATACCTGTAAATGCATATATATATATATATATATATATATATATATATATATATATATATATATAACCTCTTTTCCAATATTGACGCATAATATTGTATATGTATACATAGCTGTTTTATATATAAATACGCATATATATGTATTCAAAATCTACATATGCATGTAAAATATAGATATGGATATGTGTAAACGTTTTATGCACACACACACACACATACATACACGTATTTGTATGTGTTTCCCCACATCTCAATAGAATAAATGGGTGATTGTGTATTTTTATATATATCTATGCAGTATGTACATGTATATGCGTGTAGATACGTTTACACAGTCTCTCTCTCTCTCTGTTCTCTGTATATATATATATATATATATATATATATATATATATATATATATATATGTGTGTGTGTGCGTATGTCTATGTCTATATGTTTTAGATACCCACAGATAAAATAAATTATATATATATATATATATATATTACACATATATCTATCTCTCTCTTTCTCTTTCTCTCTATACTATATTATATATATATATATATATATATATATATATATATATACAGAGAGAGAGAGAGACGGAGACAGAGAAAAACACTAAAGGAGAAACAGACGGAGATGATTTTACATTGGCAGTTAAGTTGGTGTGTCAATATGTCGTCATCCAGTCTTATTTTTTAACTGAATTTTTATCAGAACTTTTTCCCTGGATGGTGTACGATCAATGCGATTAATGACATGGTGGGAGATTATGTTGAAAAAAAAAGTACATGTTATATAAAAGTACTTTTGTTGTTATGACTGATACGTTTCAGAAATTTTCGACTTAAATTTTGATAAAACGACTTTGGCTTCGTTGAAGTAATGTTGTCAGTGTAATTTGGAACATCGAAGACTTTCTTAAATTTTTGACAAGATAAGGAATTATGCATTGATCGAGACAACTGATAATCCGACGGTGGCACATCTAGTGAATATGCTTCATGACTCACTTATCTTTTCTTTTCTTTTTCCACAAAGCAACGTTTAGAGGAACTGAATTATGCAGCAGTATAATATTCTGGATTCCCTGCCCTAAAAATGAACTTTTTTTATTTAAATGCTGTGCTGGAAATACGATTATAACATAAAAGTTACACCAGACTTTGCCAGTTTATAATGCAATACATATTTCACATCCGATCAAAAACACGGCTATTTTTTTCTCTAAAAAGGTTTAGGCTTTGCTGCTAAGGCTGCAGCCTGTTTTAGATTCCTCAATGGGATAGGAATCAAATTACTGTGGTGAACGCATCAAATTACTGTGGTGAACTGAATTTTCATTTCCAGAGACAATTATTTACAGAAAAGTGTTTTTTTCTCTCTTGTGAATTGAAATATAAGTCCTGAGGCGCTGTATAATATTTCGGTCTAACAGTTTATGTAAAACTCACTTTCCCGATTTGTGAAATTGCCCCATATACTCAGACGTCTTATAATGGTTTAGGGATGAATAACAAGTTTGTTTCAGCACATTTCCCAGTTGATTGAGCGGGTTATCATCTAAAATGGTTTCAATATTATTATTATTATTATTATTATTATTATTATTATTATTCCTTTGATTTTTGGTGAGTATCTCCTTACATAGATAAAGCCCTTCGTAAAATGTGGGCCCTACTCTCGAGAACAATTTTTTGTATTTCTTTAAGGCATGGGCTAGCAAGAATCCCTTTAATTAATCTATTGGAATCTTTTCCAATCAATCCGAGAACTCTATCTACAACAGGGATTGTTGATGTTCTCATGTACCACGTTTTTGAGATTATTATTATTATTATTATTATTATTATTATTATTATTATTATTATGTATATAGCAGTATCCTTTGTCTTCCAATCAAAATTCATCTTTTTTAACTTCCCAAACCATTCACAATATGTACTGCTTCCAACCGAAATATCTCCTTAGAGTTTATCAACCATCTTCTTCATTTCTGCTGCCAACTGGAAAAAGAACAACACGCGTAAATTGCCCGCCACAATTTTTTTTCAACACAGAAAGAGACGCAATATGGAATTAAGATAAAAGCTGATTAAGAAAATAGAATCAAATTATACTGTAAATAAAATCATGTCACAAATAAAAGACTTGATATTTCCGTCGATCTTAATAATCCTCGCGAATGTTTTTTTTTTCTCTCGTGATTACTATTAGTTCGTTGACGGCAATTTAAAATTGGCAAACATTTATTACAAAATAGATATCGTTTAAATACAGAAAGTTTCATAAAATGACTTTTAGCTAAAAACTGATTCCCAAAAGTTAGCCCTCGCGACGCAAAGGTCTGTTTCAATTTCAGTCAAATTGTCCCCTTGCATGTCCGCATGCATATTTTAATTCAATGATGTATAAGTGATTCGGCTTGACAAATTTGATAAAATCCACTGTTTTGGAGTTATCGACAGTGAAAGTTCGAATTCATTCGCGTCGCGGGCAGCCATTACTCGCGTTTTTGCATACATTCGCCGCAGAAAGTTAAACGCGAAATCTAAGCGCAAAACTGATCTTTCTTGTCTAAATTTGACTCATTTACTGCGCACGAGAACTATTTATGTAGACACGCTCAGTTTGCGCAATGATACCTACACTGATAGCTATTCTGCAGCGAATGTATGCCAGCAACACCAGTAATGACTGCCCGCGACACGAATGAATCCGAACTTTTACTATTGATAACTCCAAAACGGTAGATTTTATCAAATTTATCAAGCCAGATTCGAATGGAGCATGTACAATTACACATAAATGTAAGTATTCTGAAAATGTTTGATGCGAACTGAGCACTGGCGTTACACTGCAAATTAACCAAATATTTCTACAAAATTGAAAATAAAATAAACAGTTTATTTATAACCGTATAAGTTCTGAAAAGTTCCATGATTGTCTGAATCAAAAAATAAAAATGAATTTAAGAATTGAATTTTGCTAAGAATTTAATAGGCATTTCATCAAGAAATTTGTTGTGTCATTTTTGTTACCTCTCATTACACTTATGCTATTTTATAAATCATTTCAATCCCAAGGGAGGTAATAAAGACAATGTGATGCAAGGGGTTAGTGTGTATGAAAGAAAAACATTATTAAGAGGGAAGAATAAAGCGAAAAGAAATCAAGATAAAAGTAGGTAACGGTTGGCATTGCATTTAGAGTTTTCAAGATCAGAGTTGACTGGAAAGTATGCAACCGGAAGTGACTTCCACAAGCAAGAATTACGAGAAAAGAAACTGTCAGCATACAACTTACGATTACATCTAGTACTGCGCTTAAATCTGAGAGTTGAGACAACAAAGGGGAAAGCTTGCATTCGCTTTTGTGGACATTCAATCTTTTTTTTTTAATTTAAACTGAATTTACTTTATCGTCATACGTAATAACCCGGACAAATTATTCGTAGTCATCTCTATTCCGCCAGGTTCTTGATACCAATAAATAGATATGAATAGACAGATACAAACATGAACAGGACGAGATAGATAGATAGATAGATAGATAGATAGATAGATAGATAGATATACCATGTTTGCAAGCAGATAGATAGATGAATGGACTGATATTAATAAATGGAAACAGAATGAAATAATTACAGATAAGATACTAAAGCATTGCAGATAGGAGAAAGAAAAACTGATTATTTTTAAATAATTTTATTTCACGGTCATACACACATGTAAGCAAAGAGTTTGACGGAAATTGACCTGTTGATAAATTTTCTTCCTTTTTCTTTTCTATTCTAATCTCCAAATTTATAATTTTATAGCTTTACCCAGTGGTGGTCCAGACTGAGTAGGAGGGAAAAGAATACTTTCAGTATCTTATTTCAAATCCAGTCAAATTTTATGTGTGCATGTACTTTGTGTACATTAAATAGTAATGGTAATATTACCACATCAATTGAGGAATTCCAACTGTAGCAATAGCTAAAATGGACAGCACATGTAACTCGAAGGGAAAATAATTTCATAATCAAGATGTTGACGTTCCACACTATTTAAAAATAAGAGTTTAGGAAGGAAACCCACATGAACACTGGAAAGAGCGATAACAGCTAATGGACCTGAGAAACCTATTTTCTAATGACATAATCAAGATATTACGTCTTCACACGATTTGGAACAAAAGGTTAGGAAGGAAAGCCCCATCAATACTAGAAAGAACAATAACTGTTATTGGTCTTGAGAAACCCAATTTCCAGAAAATATGTTTTAAAAAGAAAGATTTTATATACTTCAACCGAACGTAGCACTGGCTCTTCAGTCAGTAAATGTCGAATATTTCTTTATAAGAAAACGTCTAATATTACTGTTACAATTATAAGGAAATATGCGATGTTCTTTGACCGAGCAGCTAGAGCTACTGACGATTAAAATTTATAAAATCTTTCTATTAAGGCAAGTTTTCGGGAAAATATGTTTCTCAAGTCCAGTAACTGTTATCGGTCTTTCATCTGCTGATGCTTGCTTCCTTATTACTTTTAGTATGAAGTAGTATTGAATGTCAATATCTTGATTATGTTATTATCTCCTCTTTGAGTTACATGAGATATATCAATGATGTTGAAAAATGCTCAAGTGATGTGGATTATGTTACTTGGAATAGACCTTCGTTAAGATCTATATGTTTCATCCACTGAAAGCATTTTTTAAGAATTGATCTAAAAAAAAGCGCCTATGTAGAGCTGACAGTTTAGAAATAGCACAAACAGATGCCTGTCACACATGCAAATCATTCGCGCGCACCAGAGCCACAAGAAGACTATGCGTGAAGGACAAGGATTCAGATGTTATTTTTTTAAAAAGTTTTCAGTATCTCTACCGTTACGCTTTGGGACTATTATTAAATAAGATATTAATTGGATATCTCTGGGATTGATTAAGGGTCACTGGCCCTTTTGCCTTCAATATGTCCTGTGATGAATTGGCCTTCTTTCCTCATTTGCCTTAGATGAAAATGACCTTTCGATTTCCAAGATCTAAAACCTCCTAGTTATGTTTCAGTCCACTGAAAACATCCTTTTTAGAACGAATTGATCTCAAAAAAAAAATCTTTCCTATGTATGATACTTGATATGACAGTTTGGAGAAATCATCCTCCATTACAAACAGATGCCTGTCATACACTATTAAATAATTCGTAAACCTCATGTTACCAGATTAGCAATAAATATCATTTACATTATTTAATGAAGATTGTCCTATCTTTGTTGTTATTATGAAGGACAAGTTGTGTTTCAGATGTTACTGTTTTAGGTTACAAGGAAGAACAATATATCAATGATGTTGAAAAAAATGCAAGATGTGATGTGGATTAGTCTGGTTTTGAACTACTATCAGCTCGACTCGATTTGGAATAGGGACCTTCGTTAAGGCCGATTTATATGTTTCATCCACAAAAAAGAACCCGTTTAAACGGGAATTGATCCACCCCGAAAAAAAGCGGCCTATGTAGAGCTGACAGTTTAGAAATATACCAGCTCAAACATTCGGCCTGTCACACATGCAAAGGCCGAGTTTTCGTGAGTTTCCCGTCCGGGTTCCTTTCTCCTCAGAGCCACAAGAAGGTATCTATGCGTGAAGGACAAGGATTCAGATGTTATTTTATGGTAAAAGTTTTTATTCATTTTACCCGAACGTATTCTCTACCGTTACGCTTTGGGACTATTATTAAATAAGACCGTTAATTGGATATCTCTGGGATTGATTAAGGGTCACAAGGCCGAGTTTATTGTGGGTTTTTGCCGTTCGGCCAATATGTCCTGTGAATGTCGAAATTGCCCTTCGGCGGAACCTCGTCCTTCTTTCCTCATTAAGTTGCCTTAGATGTTTCAAAATGTCTCTTTCCGATTCTAAGCATCCATTTTGTTCGAGGAATTTTTTTTCCTTAAAACCTCCTAGTTGATCGGCGGAACCTCGTCGGGTTCCTTTCTGCTCAAAAGCAGAGAGTTCGACCGTTCAGTCCTCGGCTTGATTCAGCATAACATCCTTCTTTAGAACAACATTTCTCTGGGTTTCAAGCCTCTTTTCAGCCTCTGCCCTATATTCTGTATGACGACTTGTCCGGGTTGCTTGCTCTCTCCTTTTCCCCCATTTGGACACAAGGTCATTTTATCGTGGAATTTCATTTCATCCTCCATTAGTGTTGTGTTCACCCCGAACGAGAATGCCCTTCGGCGGAACCTCGTCCGGGGTTCACTCTCAAGACTTTCAGTCTTCCTTGCTTGATTCACTATCTATTAAATAAGTCTGTAAACCTCATTTTATCGTGGGGAGATTAGGCTCAGCCAATAAATATCATTTAACATTATTTACATGAAGAATATTGTCCTCATCTTTGTATTGTTATTATCAAGGTCATTTTTTATCGTGTTTTTGTCAGTTGTGTTCATTCACCCCAGCATTCTTCAGGCGCTTGTCTGTCTGGGTCGAAAACTGTTATTGGTCAGGGTTTAAGTCATTTTTTATCGTGGGTTTCCAGCCCGTAGGGCCAAAAAATGAACGTATAACACGTAAAAACGAGACAAGAGTCATTTCAGAAAGATTCTGCCCTTCGGCGGAACCTCGTCCGGGTTCCTTTCTGCTCAAAAGTAGAGAGTTCGACCATCAAGTCGAAAAGATCGGCTTGATTCAGTAATAAGGGTTGCGAAGAAGGTCATTTTGGGTGGGTGAGCCCGTAGGCTCAGCCAAAAAATTAGTATGAATCTAAAAACGAGATCAGTCTGGTTTGGATTCTGCCCTTCGGCGGAACTCCTTCTATCAAGAGCAGAGTTCGACCGTCTCGAGATGCTTGGTGATCTAGGCCACCCCCCACGAGGGTTGCATATGAGGTCAAGGCCGTGGTTTAATGTGGGTTTCCCGAGCCCGTAGGCTGCCTTCGGCGGCTCAAAAAATGTCGAAAAGATCGATTAGAACCCGAGGGTTATAAACAGGATCGGGTTCCCTGAGCCCGTAGGCTCAGCCAAAAAATATGCCCCCGTAAAAACGAGATAGGCCCTTCGGTCATTTCACCTTGAACGAGATTCTGCCTTCGGCGGAACCTCGTCCGGGTTCCTTTGCTCAAGAGCAGAGAGTTAGACCGTCAAGTCGAAAAGATCGGCTTGATTCAGTATCTAGCCACCCCCACGAGGGTTGCATGCGACACAAGGTCATTTTTATCGTGGGTTTCTGAGCCCGTAGGCTCAGCCAAAAATATGCCCGTATAACTTGTAAAAAACGAGATAGGGTAGGTCATTTCACCCCGAACGAGATTCTGCCCTTCGGCGGAACCTCGTCCGGGTTCCCCGCTCAAAGCAGAGTTCGACCGTCAAGTCGAAAAGATCGGCTTGATTCGGTATCTAGCCACCCCCACGAGGGTTGCATGCGACACAAGGTCATTTTTATCGTGGGTTTCCCTGAGCCCGTAGGCTCAGCCAAAATATAAAAACGAGATCAGGGTAGGTTGAACGAGATTCTGCCCTTCGGCGGAACCTCGTCCGGGTTCCTTTCTGCTCAAAAGCAGAGAGTTAGACCGTCAAGTCCTCGGCGATCTAGCCACCCCCCCCACGAGGGTTGCATGCGACACAAGGTCATTTTTATCGTGGGTTTTGAGCCCGTAGGCTCAGCCAAAAATATGCCCGTATAACTCGTAAAAACGAGATCAGGGTAGGTCATTTCACCCCGGAACTTCGGCGGAACCTCGTCCGGGTTCCTTTCTGCTCAAAAGCAGAGAGTTCGACCATCAAGTCGAAAAGTTCGGCTTGATTCGGTATCTAGCCACCCCCACGAGGGTTGCATGCGACACAAGGTCATTTTATCAGGGGTTTCCTGAGCCCGTAGGCTCAAGGGTTGTATAACTCGTAAAACGAGATAGGGTAGGCATTTCACCCCGAACGAGATTCTGCCCTTCGGCGGAACCTCGTCCGGGTTCCTTTCTGCTCAAAAGCAGAGAGTTCGACCATCAAGTCGAAAAGATCGGCTTGATTCAGTACTCAGCCACCCCACGAGGGGTTGCATGCGACACAAGGTCATTTTTATCGTGGGTTTCCTATAAACAAAAAATATGCCCGTATAACTCGTAAAAACGAGATCAGGGTAGGTCATTCACCCCGAACGAGATTCTGCCCTTCGGCGGAACCTCGTCCGGGTTCCTTTCTGCTCAAAAGCAGAGAGTTCGACCATCAAGTCGAAAAGAGGCTTGAAAGTATCTAGCCACCCCCCCACGAGGGTTGCATGCGACACAAGGTCATTTTTATCGTGGGTTTCCCTGAGCCCGTAGGCTCAGCCAAAAATATGCCCGTATAACTCTAAAACGAGATCAGGGTATCATTCACCCCGAACGAGATTCTGCCCTTCGGCGGAACCTCGTCCCCTGCCAAGAGGGTTTCAAGTCGAAAAGCTCGGCTTGATTCAGTAAGCCACCCCCACGAGGGTTTATCGTGGGTTTCCTGAGCCCGTAGGCTCAGCCAAAAATATGCCCGTATAACTCGTAAAACGAGATTGGGTTGGTCATTTTCACCCGAACGAGATTCTGCCCTTCGGCGGAACCTCGTCCGGGTTCCTTTCTGCTCAAGAGCAGAGAGTCCGACCGTCAAGTCGAAAAGATCGGCTTGATTCAGTATTCAGCCACCCCCACGAGGGTTGCATGCGACACAAGGTCATTTTTATCGTGGGTTTCTGAGCCCGTAGGCTCAGCCAAAAATATGCCCGTATAACTCGTAAAAACGAGATAGGGTAGGTCATTTCCCCCGAACGAGATTCTGCCCTTCGGCGGAACCTCGTCCGGGTTCCTTTCTGCTCAAAAGCAGAGAGTTCGACCATCAAGTCGAAAAGATCGTTTGATTCAGTATCTAGCCACCCCCCACGAGGGTTGCATGCGACACAAGGTCATTTTTATCGTGGGTTTCCTGAGCCCGTAGGCTCAGCCAAAAAATGCCCGTATGAATCGTAAAAACGAGATCGGGTAGGTCATTCACCCCGAACGAGATTCTGCCCTTCGGCGGAACGACTCGTCGAGATGCTCGGCTTGATTCCTAGCCACCCCCACGAGGGTTTCTGCTCAGATGACTCGTAAAAAGAACGAGTGCCCTTCGGCGGAACCGCTCAAAAAAGCAGAGAGTTCGACCGTCAAGTCGAAAAGATCGGCTTGATTCAGCCACCCCCATGCGAAAAGTAGCCACCCCCACGAGGGTTGCATGCGACCAAGGTCCTCCCTGAGCCCGTAGGCTCAGGGTTCGTAAAAACGAGATCAGGGTGGTCATTCACCCGAACGAGGCGGCGGAACCTCGTCCGGGTTCCTTTCTTCAAGAGCAGAGGGTTTCAAGTCCCGGCTTGATTCAGTATCTAGCCACCCCCCCGAGGGTTGCATCGACACAAGGTCATTTTTATCGTGGGTTTCCTGTATAACTCAGCCAAAAATATGCCCGTATAACTCGTAAAACGAGTTGGTCATTTTCCCCGAACGAGATTCTGCCCTTCGGCGGAACCTCGTCCGGGTTCCTTTCTGCTCAAAAGCAGAGAGTTCGACCATCAAGTCGAAAAGATCGGCTTGATTCAGTATCTAGCCACCCCCCACGAGGGTTGCATGCGACACAAGGTCATTTTTATCGTGGGTTTCCTGAGCCCGTAGGCTCAGCCAAAAATATGCCCCGTATAACTCGTAAAAACGAGATAGGGTAGGTCATTCACCCCGAACGAGATTCTGCCCTTCGGCGGAACCTCGTCCGGGTTCCTTTCTGCTCAAAAGCAGAGAGTTCGACCATCAAGTCGAAAAGATCGGCTTGATTCAGTATCTAGCCACCCCCCACGAGGGTTGCATGCGACACAAGGTCATTTTTATCGTGGGTTTCCTGAGCCCGTAGGCTCAATAAAAAAAATATGCCCGTATAACTCGTAAAAACGAGATCAGGGTAGGTCATTCACCCCGAACGAGATTCTGCCCTTCGGCGGAACCTCGTCCGGGTTCCTTTCTGCTCAAAAGCAGAGAGTTCGACCATCAAGTCGAAAAGATCGGCTTGATTCAGTATCTAGCCACCCCCCACGAGGGTTGCATGCGACACAAGGTCATTTTTTATCGTGGGTTTCCCTGAGCCCGTAGGCTCAGCCAAAAAAAATAACTGCCCGTATGATTCGTAAAAACGAGATCAGGAACCTTCCGGGGTCATTCACCCCGAAAAGACGATTCATTTCTGACCTTCGGCGGAACCTCGTCCGCCAAAAATATTTATGCTCAAAAGTCATTCACCCGAACGAGAGTTCGACCGTCGTCGAAAAGATCGGCTTGATTCGACCCTCTCTCTTGAGAGGCGTAGTATACATAGTGTTAGGAAGAGTTCATTCTTTAGTTATAGGTAAGGACTCATGACAGTAACCTACAAGGAATTTCGAACGGAACCATTTATTTAATCCACGGTGGTATATTTTTCTTGTTTAGTTGACCCTGTCTAGGAATATCTCGTCTTTTTTTTATTTAGCACTGCTCAGTTATTATTCTCCCTGTTTTCACAGATTTCTGCTTGTCCCAGATATAACATCAATGATGAGGACAATAGTCGGCATGTAAATAAATCTGCTCATTCTAGAACATCAAACAAAAATAAATTGTTCCTTAATTGTTTCATTAGAAAAATCAGGTTGATCCTTGAACACCATTATCATCTGACTTGAACACACTGGATTTCTTTCCATCGGAACATCTTGAGACTACTATTAAATCAACAAAACCTTAAACATTAGACAAGCTGTGGAGCAGGACAAGTAATGCTAGAGTTTAGCAATTTCAATTATACAATGCAACACAATATTTATATTCGTATAAAAATAAACATCTAAAGTGGTTCTCCTTACAAGTGGACGCAAGTTCGTAACCTGCTGAAAGAAAACTTTGTCTATTAAGACTCCCGTGGTCACAGTCTAAGATTCGACGTAAGATCACATTGTTTAAAAAACAGGTATATTTTTTCAAGCAACTGTGTCCACAGTTTTCAGTTATTAGAAATAATGCCTGAATATAAATAAAATTCATTATGCTCCTTGTATTGATTTTCCTATCATAGCAGACGGCGATTCGTGTTTACATGTAAACATGTTCTCAAGGAATCTAAGTCTTTGTTTGCTGACAGAATGAGCAACCTTATTGCATCTAACAACATTGGCTCTTGTGTCTACTAGAGGTTCTGTAATAGTGTATTTAATCAGAGCAAGTTTTCTGTCCTTCCTCTCTTCACTCAATGTTATACCGGAACATACCTATTCTATTATTAATAGACTCTCCCACACATAATAAGTAGTAGTAGTAGCATTCGCCAGTGGAGCTCAGAGAGCTGTGTGAGTCAGTCGATGTCGGACATTAAAGTATGAGCCCCACAACTAGATTGCTGCGTCATTAACTATTATTTCAAGTTCCTAACGTTTTGTACGTCGAACCTAATTTAGGACCGACTTAGTGAAATACAAGCCTCCACTGTGAAAACTACTCTACAACACTCAACTTCTGCTGATAAAGAATTTATTTTGCTCGTATATTCTCTTCAAACTCCACTCTTGACTGACTTTTTCCCTGAGAACTGGGTTTTTGTTGATTGATATGAATAGGAATCCTTCTATCGTTTCTGCTATCCTCTGTAATCTGGATTCCTTCAAAACATGTGGATCTGATGGTAGACGTGTGATAGTTCTTAGAAATGTTCTTCCGAAGTGGCTCATAAAATGCGTCGCTACTTCTTGCTTTCCTGTTTGTTGGAAATCCTCTTTTGTTGTTCCAGTCTACTTCTAAGTCTTTTTGGGAAACTACAAGAGACTCTAATCAACATTGAACTGGATAAGCATCTCACATCACAGGACCATCTTTCAAATATACTAGCGATTATGGCTGTAAGGCTATATCAACCTTTAGGTAAGAATGGTGAAGTTCGAACATATGCTTTCGACATCACGGAAGGGTTTGACACAGTTGAGCACAAAAGTTGTTTTTTCACAAGTTAAAAGGTTATGGTATTTCCAGACGAATTTTTGAACACTTTGAGTCTTTCTTATCAAATCGCGAAATGAATGTCGTATTGAACGGCCACTGTTGCAGATCTATTTTGTACTAATGCAGACATCCCCCAGGGCTTTATCCACATGAGATAAACTTTGTTCTTAATTTTCATCAATGACCTTCCCGATTACATCAGTTCTAAACTCGATGCTGATAACGCAGCCATTTACTCCTGTCTGTTTAATCAGTTCAAAAAGGTGAAATTGGCAGCTGATCTAAAAAAAAATGACCAACAGTCTATTGTTAACTGGGGTAAGGATCGGAATGTTAAAATTAACGCCTCCGAAACGACACTTCTCTCTAATAATCATCACAGAGACTTTTTTCTGCTTCCCATCAGCTTTGCTTATGCTAACCCCCAGAAGAAAGACTCGTTGCGCCTTCTTAGAATGACATGAAGGGGAAAGGTTTCATTGAATTCATTGCTAGATCTGCTGCTAAGAAAGTTGTTTCACTGTGTCGAGCTAAGCATTTTTTTCGCTACACAATATATCTTACATATTTATAAGTCTAATAGTCGTCCATTCAATTTAAATATTGCTGCCATATATGGTTCGGTTCTCCTGCGGTATATTTAAATATTCTTGATAAATTCCAAAGAAGAATCTGCAATATTATTAGTCCTGACCTGG
Source organism: Acanthosepion pharaonis (assembly GCA_903632075.3). Taxonomy (NCBI): domain Eukaryota; kingdom Metazoa; phylum Mollusca; class Cephalopoda; order Sepiida; family Sepiidae; genus Acanthosepion; species Acanthosepion pharaonis. The sequence continues at coordinate 1,633,387 of CAHIKZ030000331.1, forward strand.
TACCTCGGCTTCAGTTACTTTCTCACTGCCGTAATGTACCTTCCCATGTGCCTTTTCTATAAATACTTTCATGGTAATTGTTCGGGTGAAATTTTCACTACGTAATCTAAACTTTATTAATTTAAGCGCAGTACTAGGTTGGCGGCAAGGGCCCATTAATTCACAGAGGAATTCGTTAGATGCAACCGTAAGTTCTATGCGAAAAGTTTATTTTCTCGAACATATCGCTAGTGGAAAGCTCTTCCGGTTTATTACTCTTTTATTGTTCTCGTTCCTTCATAATGATTCTCTTTTTTACTTATTCCTTCACACTCACTGCTCGCAGTAAAAGCAGTAAAGCCACAAAGACATATCTTTGTGGCTTTACTGCTTTGCATGGGGTGAACAAAAAAGAATTTAAAAAATCATTAAAAATCCTATAATGAATGCGGATGTGTGGGATGCGTAGCGGTTAATGGTGCTGAAACTGGAATCGGTTAGCCTGAGTTTAAATCCTAGTACATTCACTTTCGCACAAATTGCTCTGGGTCACTACCAGCTATAGGTTAAATCACCGGATAGATTGGATTATCTAGCTTTGGATTATGTATGACAATTATGTAGCCTTGGACAGCATCTTGTCTAAAGGAAAACAATTCCATTGACATTCCTAAAAATCCGTGTCAATTCACAGATAATAAATAAAAAGAAATCTTTGCGAATCATTATGATCGCCTACGTTCTTATGGGACATAGTATATTAAAAATGCAATAAATACTATCATTTACCCGATTTTCAGATCGATATAAGATTGAATTCATGAAAATGTACGCGAGAATGACTTTTTGTTCCCTTTGTGACAAAGGTGCAAAGGGTTACTGGGAGTGGAAGAGAATGAGAAGACTTTACTCATAAGTGTTATGGGATCTTACCCATAATAATAATAATGGACTATTCCATACTTAATAAATACGGCGCCTCAGGAGTAGGTAAGGAAGTCAGTCGAGTCAGTACTTCCTGAGCGACTGTTCGGTTAAAAAGGCCTTGTGCCAGATGACGCCCCCGTGGGGTGGGGTGGGGTTGATTGAATATCGTCAGTCAGTCGACTGGCTGATCGGTTGAACTCTCTGCCTTCGGGCGGGGAGGAACCCGAAGGAGGCTACGCCGAAGGGCGGATTCTCTTTTGGGGAGGTAAACCGACCCTGAACCCGTTTATATGGGTTAAATGGGCATATTTTTAGCCGAGCCCACGGTCTCGGAGATCCCACGTTAAAAAGGCCTTGTGCCACATGACGCCCTCGTGGTGGGGGGTGACTGAATATCGTCAGTCAGTCAGTAGTTCAAGTCGAGTCAGTAGTTCAAGTCGAGGCAAGAGTCGAGTCCGAAACAGATTCGCGTTCAGACAATTACTGCAAGATATTGGAATAGTGATACTGGTCGAGACTACATTGTTTCTCTCTACTAAACCTGGTTGTTCATACTAACACTTTCTACTTCTCTGTATATATTCCTGTTTGTAATATATCTGCGTTATTCCATACCTGTGTTTGCGTTCTTCTTTATTGGTTCTACCTTGGACTATCACCTTGCTACAAGGAACCGGACCATAACAATAAGAAAGAACAATAAAAGAACAGGTTCCAGGAAGACAAAAGTTGGCTTTTGGATTTGAATCTTTGAAGATTGTAGGTAGCAAAGAATAAAGAAATGGAAGCGATTTCCACAGGTGATAAGTGCGAGAAGATAAACTATTTTAATAGAACTTACGGTTACATCTAGCTATTTAATATAACTATTGATCTCGGCGATCTCTTCAAAAATAACTATATCTAAGTTGGAGTATAAACCACGCGTTGATGCTGAAGAAGCACAAATGTGCCTGAGTAGATGTCTGCAACAAGGATCGTATGGCATCCTGACAGATATGCACTCGAAAATAAGCAGCCGGTCATTATATATTTTTATCATTCTACTGTCTATGCCAAGGGCGATCACGTATTTGTTTATAGTGAATTCTTTCTTGTGATATCTAATATTTCTCCTGATCCAGGACCAATTCTTTTGACTAAAACTCTACATTGAATAAGGTGTGCAGTTCTAATGATTCAAAGGGTTAACGAGACATATATATAATATATATATATATATATATATATATATATATATATATATATATATATATATATATAGTACGTAATGGCCTGATAACCCAGATTAAGTAAGGCTGAATATTTGACTTGGAGACCACTATTCTATTTTCCAGCTTTTATGTTTTGCCCTGAATATTGCGTTCGAACGTGAAAGATGTTGTCGCCAATCGGTGTTGCCGTTAGTGTCCACAATTTTTATATTTACACATTCTCCATACGTGATATTAACCTCTTTTACACTATAAATATAGCATATCTGCATTTTATCTCTCTCTCTCTCTCTCTCTCTCTCTCTCTAACACAGATAGATAGATAGATAGATAGATAGATAGATAGATAGATAGATAGATAATGTATATATACTAATGTTCACTCCCAAAACAAGGCCCAAGACTCACTCGAGGTTGACGGTTACTGAATCAGATTATGGTATGCGTGAAAAAGGATGTAAAAAGTGTATTTTATAATGTTATATCCTAAAGATAACGCTTAAAGTGGTTAAGATTGTAGTTTCGGGAAAACATCCTCTCGGGAGTTTGTTGTACAAAGTAGCAGTCCTTGTGAAGAATTTGTTCGAGTTGAACTTCTTTCTTAATGATGGAATACGAAGGAAATGAAGATAATTTGTACCAGTGTACGCGACAGGGTGGGTTTTTTTAGCGGTGATGATCAGGGCTGGTGGAGCTAAGGAATATCTCGTGAGAGCATTTGCCATTGAAATAACGATAGAGTAGCGAGAGTCCTGTGGCGTTTTGTCCGTGGGAAATTGTAATCTGTATAAGTTAACTGTGATCGAGGAAATTGAAATAAGTGCCAACATAATTCTTGGCAAAGAAACTTCTCACGGCCTCATAGCTATAGGTCATTATCAAACAGTCACCATAAACACGAAATCTAGACCACAGCTCACATAGCTTAATTGAGATCTTTTATTCAAGGAATTATTTAATTAGTCTTGACTGCTTGTGCTACTATAATGATCTCAGCATCACTTCCACACCTCTAAAGCCCCGCTGGGCTTACAGCCACATCACGTTGAAACAATCACCGAACGTTGTGATGAATGACCGCCTCGATATACCAGGTGCTGTAAACTTGGACATGCGGTTGGTGTAATGGGTAATGGCCCTTTATTGTTAACCGGATAGCCGTTTTCTAATTCCAGTTGGGTTTGTTATATTCACTTACGCGCAAGTACCATTGAGAAAGGTAGAAATCCACCACTTCTCTTCCCAGCTCTGAGTTAATTAGTAAAACTAAAACTATTATTATCCCCGAAAAAAAATGTGTTCAAAATTTTTAGATTTCGCCATTAAATAGCGTATAGATCTTGATATGCCGCTAAATTAAAACCACTAACCAATATAAAAGCAAGACTGAAGTAATCGCCCTGAACGGCCAAACACAATGATTGTCGAGTTTCCTGCAAAGATCTCCTGGCAGATTCTATAAATGATTCCACTTATGTGAGAGGGCTGATGGAGTTTTTCGGTAACGGACCCACATGGATGAGATCACGAATATTTTTTCCCGCCTATTTTCTAGCTTTTTACTGATGATTGGTCGTCCGAAACACTCATCATATTAAACTGATTCATGATTGGTTTTGAAACGCGCATTCGATTCATAAACCTGGTTTTGAATTAAAGAATGATCGCCGAAAAAAAAACTGATGAAATATTGTGAGGTTCTCGGCAACATATTTGACGAATTTTACACAAAACTTTGTACAGGCATGTGTTGTCCCTTGTCAAAGATTGCGGAGCAGTTCCTACTGAACGTTACAACAACTGAACGGTATTAGATAATACGAAATCACTTGGTAAATCAATGGTAATTTCCTTTGAAAGCTGCAATCAGCTCATGGGGATCCGTGAAAGTTTTTGTTATTCATTAAATGCATGCTGCAAGTCACTTGTTACCAATTGATATCTTACCTTCAGTATGGTTGCTCGTTACCGAACATGCCTGTCTAACCGGAAGTATTTGTCGTTGTTCAACACTCTCATAGCCTGACTGTGGTTTATACTGGAGGTATTCTGAGTAGACATTCGTTACTTTGGCTGGTTGGTTGATTTTGCTTAGCTGCATGGGTTATTTAATGCTGAAATCTAAATATTTTGAACACAATTTCATAGATTTAACTACAGATAAAATGCATTGTTCGTCATTTTGCTATAAAATGTATTGTTAATAATTCTACTATAAATAGGTATTGATGGTAATTTTACTATAAGTACGTATTATTCGTGATTTTTTTATATAAATTTGTATTACTGGTATTTTTGTGATAAAAATGCGCTTTTATACTTTCATTGTGTTTGTTTTTGTATAGGGTTTTACTGTTTACCACTAGTTGGGACTCTAACAAGTGCTACTCTTCTGACTTAGTTACAGTTCAAATATTCAAGTATACGGCTCTGAATTCTGAGTTGTCCTTCTCCTACACTGATTGCAAATCACGGTTAGAGAGTCCGGTCTGCTTTGCTATTTACTCCATAAATCACTGACGTAGATGGATTCGTACCTTTCCCAAAGCAAATTTCGCGAAAGTGAGTCTATCTTAACCGGAATTCTTCGCGCCGATTTCTCATTCCGAGCCTCTAACAATTACGTCACGTTACTCCTTCGTATATAATAAAGATTTCAAGAACTCTTAGAAGCTGAACCTACATGCATCTGATATTTAATTTAATGAAAAAAAGATGTTGTGATATAGTGTGGTAATGCCGCGGTCATAGTAATAATAATAATAATAATCCAAACAACATTTAAATGATGACAACCAATTATATGTACATATCTCACATTTCCTTTTTTTATTTATTCTGTTTGCCATACATTTGAAAAGTTATATTTTTTCTTTTTTATTCGACTTTGCAACTTTTCTGTTCTTTGTCCTTCCTGATCAAAATTATAAGATCAGATTTATTTTATTACACATCACTCTATGAAAACGGGGGTTTCTCATCACAACATTTCAGCCGTTGCCTTCTACGTCCTTCTTTAGCTATTTCTCGTTTTCTTATCGGAAATTTCAAACCGAAATCTTTACTCAATTCCCGAGAGATAATATATCCGAATTCCGGTATCCATACCAAAAGTAATAATTGGCATTATTTATGTCTTTTTAGTTGTCATTGTGATATCGTTTTTGTTATTTATGTTTAATCTATTGCGATAGGTATTTACTTTTTGGCAATCTGTGCAAGGGAATATGACTTATCAATTTTTCATATTAAATTCTTTCTGGTGATATATGATATTTTTCCTCTTAACCAGGAACTGTTCTTTTCACTACTCTCTGAATTGAACAGAGGGTAACGTTCTAAATTTTCCGAAATTTACCGAGTAACGAACGATAAATGAAAATAAACCTCTATGCTCAAATGGCAAAACTATTTAACTTGTAACAACTCGTTCTTGACAATTTGTGCCTGTTGTTGATACCATTATTCAATATATTATTTTTAAATTGCTTAATCTGGAAATATAATATCAAAATCATTATTATCACATATTTATTAACATTAGCGTAGCACAGCACTGGCCAGCGTGAACGTGACACTCGGTGCGGATCGAACTCACGACAGGAGCAAATGGCCTATGAATACGAGCTTGTCAACTATAACAATACGTAAAGTGCAAATATTGCATGACCACTATATAATCACGAAGATTACAGTTATCTATGATTAACCATATTTGGAAATGCGAAAATGCATCATGCAATTATTAGGTCAATGATGCTTCCCTTTAAAAATACTGATTTTCACCAGTACTAGAACGTTAACCATTTGAGGCAGTGAAAACTCTAGACTATGATCGTTCACCAAGCAGGCACATATTGTCATTGTTTTGTTTTGAATGAAAGAAACGTAATGCCATTACAAATCGAAATATGAGTTTGTTCTTGGTAATCCTCTTTGAAATCGTTTGAAGCAGTTCTTCTGATTACGTTGCGTTTATTTGATTATTTATAGGACACTGTTTTAGAATTCCGGATACCCTAAGAAATAAATGAAAGAAAAGTATCTCAATTTTTTTTTCAAATACCAAAATAAATCCCATTTGTTCTTGAACAGCTTGTCTTTTCCCGATAAAAACAGCAGTCTTTGGTATCTTATATGAATGGATTTACTCTCAGATGGTTATTAGTAATGAACAATGGCTTAACTTTTTATAAGCATCTCAGCAGTATCATTGGAACAAGAAACAAAAAGAGAGAAAAGATTTATATCTTTTAGACAGACATGAAATTTAAGTTGCTGCGATTTATATGCACAGTTGTTTTACAATTCAATTCTCATAATTAATACTATTTTCCTTCAGTCATCTCTATCGAAAAGTATACGCTGATAATAGTGTTTGTTTTTTTTTATTTGTGACTTTGTGTGTTCATTCAGAATGCGAGCGTTTATATTTGAATATGTGCTTCCCTATAGTTACAAGGGCAAGTAATAATACAGATTTTGTGTAACCAGGAGGTAGCAATTTCTGTCTCAATTCCGCACAGTATCAGTTGAGGCCAGAACAAATATCATCACTATTGGTGCTGGTATGAATATGATTTATTATTATTATTGAACTAACGGAAGATTCCAAGATGAACACAATCGCCATCATATCACGCACATTTCAGTTGTATGCCAACTCACGCTAGCTGTGTTGATTACTAGTAAAGCCGTTTTCTCAAGACAAGCGACTTTTGTACAAAGACTTGTATCGTAGATTTTTATATTTTATACTTGTATACAATTTTTAAACACAACATTAAGATCGAAGATATACGGTCGAAATATCGCTGAGCATTGTCAAACAATTTTCTTATTCTTTTCTTAAATCGCGTTCTTCTCTAAATGTTGAAAAATACTGGAAGAATTACGTCAATCATTTTGCTTCTTCTTCATTATCTTCTTCTTCTTCTTTTTCTTCTCTTTAAAATTATTATTATTATTATTGTTCTTATTTTTGTTCTTTTTGGGTTTTATCTTACATTATGGGTGTTCTCTACCAGGTCGTATGACCACAAGCGATTAGTTCCGTTCAAGGAATATTTGCAATGGCAAGCAACGCAGATTCTGAAGCGATCAAATATTCGGCTTTTTCCGATTTTCTTAATGTATGATTCTAAAGTAAATTGCAACGCCTCATTGATTCCTGGGACAATTATTATTATTATTATTATTATTATTATTATTATTATTATTATTATTATTATTATTATTACCAATAATACAATATGGACGTTCTTCATCAAGAGATACGAACTCAGATAGCACCTTTCGTAGAATAGTTGCAGAGTCAAACACCGGAGACTTCTTTTTTTCTTCTTCTTCTTCTTCTTCTTCTTCTTATTATTATTAGTAGTAGTAGTAGTAGTAGTAGTGGTATACCAAAAACACAAATTAAAAAAAATATGAACCAAAATCAACGGGATTGAATCATGAATGAAAGACAGAAAGAGAAAAGTAGTAATCATTTTGTCTCAAAGGTGCGATCAGATTCCGCTGCTAGACTCAGACACGTGTTACCGGAAGTGCTCATAACATTACATCAAGAGAATGTAATCTCCGATTGTGATTGGGCGAAATTGTGTTCACGCATTCTTTATATATATATATATATATATATTATATATATATATATATATATATATATATATATATATATATATATATAAGTAGCATATTCTTACTCAATCATTTTTTCGTTGAATAATCTTATTATTATTATTATTTGACATTAAGAAGTCGATTAGAGAATTGGAGAAGACCCCAAAAATAAATGTACATTATGTTCAGATTATTAAACGAAACATGTTTGAACATATATATATATATATATATATATATATATATATATATATATATATATATATATATATATATGCATATGCGCTCATAACATTACATCGAGAGAATATAGTCTGCGATTGTGATTGGGCGTTACTGTGTTCACGGATGCGCATATTTATATATATATAAGTTTGTACGTACGAAAAATCATATTTATCTTTCAACGAAACACTAAATAGGACTCATCGAATGAGTTTAATGATTATTTGTCTGTTAAATTAATTCTAAAGATTAACTTATGTTAATAAAACCCTTCATTGTTTTTGTCTCGTGTTAATGTTTTCAATATTTAAACTGGGTTAATTAACTGGACAATGATTTAAGTCTTTGTACATTTTTTTCTTTCAAAAAGAGTAGCTTCCTTCCCTTTTGGGATCTTAAATCTTTACACAGAATAAATATCGTCAGAGGTTGTGACAGATGCAACAAGACGGCATTACGGTACATGCAACACAATACGTAATCAAATTACATTTAAGCTGGTTTATATTATATCAGCCGTATATCTTTTCGGCAGAGTGAGAAATAGTGGATTTTTTTTTTTACTTTTTAAGCTTTCTCAAAACAGCCAAATTGTTACAGGTTCAGAATTCTTTTAAGCATTCTTGTCAACAGTTAAATTGTTATTAGGTATTTAGTTTATTTTAATTTTTCTTAAAACAAGCAGATCGTTCATACGTTAGGACTTACTTTAATCTTTCTCGACTTATTTTCAAAGCATGGACGTATATTATTTGTAAGAAAATTCAAAATGTTTTTTGATGAACAGTGAACGAGAAAAATCATAGAACCCCGAACAAACAATTTTAGATTCTGTAATAAGAGTAATGGCGCCCCACACATCTGAAAAATAGAGGTGATGTTTCAGGGTTTAAACAATTGATATCTGAACAAACAGCGTTTTATCAAGTTAAATTACGCTGCGTTACGAGAAATTCAGTCGTCGGATTTCTTTGCAAATGTTTAAAGTAATTTTTACAAATTAGTATCAACGTTGTCTATCATCTGCAGAAAATACATTTTAGGTTTTATTTGATGTTTAGAATGGAATGTTTACAATAGTTGTAGATCGACCAGCGTTTGTAGATGATAAAATAGAATGAATGGCGACCATATAACAAAAATAAATAATTTTCTTCATTGATCTTTTAGAGTTTCACACTGGTGTTAGTAAAACTCAAATTAAAATTCCTATCACGAAGAAAAAAAGAATATCCATTCTTTTCTTCATTACTTGTATATGATGTCTTACTATTTTTCCAACTTTTCTTCTGAAATCTCCAATTAACAGTTTCTTCTTTCCATCTGTATATCAGAACGAGGCTCGTAGAGTTTGAGTTTTCCAGTACGATGTATGTTATTTTTTCATCTTAATGAACGAAAAAATACACGGTGAATTCTATTCGTTTTTGTCTGCTTCCTCTTCAACTGGCTGGCTGTCTGTCTAAACAGTGAGGTCGTTGTATATCTTTATCTTTACGCATCACTGAACGCTTAATGATAGACGAATCAGTCTCAGTTGTATCCCCTGTCAGAAGCGATCGAAAAGCGCAATTCTCGGACGGTTTTATAAGACTCACATAAGGTATTGACAATCACAAGGCCCAAACCGTCTAATTACATCACACTCTCTTCAATAACGAGAACCTCCTCCCCAACCAAATCTTCATCATTATCATCATCATCATCATCTGTGTCATCGCTGGACAACTCTATCGATGTCTTGCTCAGATTCGAGTCGACATCACTGGAGTTGTACGAAGGGGATTCCGTCAGTCTGTCTTCTTCGTCTGCTTCTTGCTCTTCTTCGGCATCCTGACTCTGGCTGGGCACCTGCTCGGGAAATCGCCAGAGCGATGGACTGATGCTGCGTATGCGCTTGTGTCTCGGGCTCTCTTTTGTCAGCGGCTCGGTGTCCCGGCCGAACGAGTGACAGCTGGACGTCTCAAAACACGGGTTATCATATTCGCCTTCACACGATTGTCCACCTTCTGTTATGGTCGACTTGGAGCGCTGTAATGCAGGTTCGGTCTCGTTCGCTGGTGGTTCCGCTCGAGAAAATGTCCAAACGGTGCGTCTAGTTTTCATTGTCACTGGAAAAACAAGAAAAAAAAAATGACGTTAATTAATATCATATAAAATATTTCATTATTATTATTATATTATATTATTATTATATATATTTTCCATTCAATGTCAGTTGTAATCGATTGATAAATAGGTCTGTACCTATTTGCATATGTTAAGCGGAAGGGATATAAAGTGTTTAGTAAACTAATAGACAAGCAAGAAATTTACTACTGATCACGTGTCGTAGAGCAACACAATACAACGATATGGCGTCGCTGATAGGATTTTCAAATCGATTGGATGAACCGGAATTTGTCGAGACTTGGATCCGGTGTTTTGCAACCCAAGCTAGGGCTAAAAATTGAAAAACGACTAGGCAAGAGAGTAAGTACCTCCATTAGGTCGCGTAAAAAAGCAGCATAGCACGATGAAAAAAGGCCCTTAACTGAACGAAAACAAAGTTTTGTCATCAAAATGTTATTAATTGAAAGCTAAAGCATTACATTTATTATTTACAGTTAGTAACATATTCTGTTGCATTTCAGATAGAAATTATATAGATTGGGATGTCAAATATATGCTCGATTTTTTTTTTAATTTTCTTAAAAGCGACCATTTTCTTAAATTTTAAGAAATTTGTAAAAAAAAATTTGATTTTAAACTTCTTCCTAAAATAAATTATATATTTTTGACACGTTATTTGAGTAAAAATTAGAAAATTTAAAGTTAAATTAATCTGATTTGAAACAAATTCAAACAGTAGTTATAGCATAAAAAATTTGTATCCAAACATTTCTTAACGATGTGTCTGAATTTTTTCATGTCTTTATTCCCGTTATGGATGTTATCGAAATGTTGAAGAGGTTATGACAGCTATTATGGATGATCAAATTTGACATAATTTTACGTAGTAAGCGAACGCGTTTTGTTTTTTTTTAATTTTTAACTCGTAATTTTTAAATATTAACATTTATTCAGCAATTATGTAATATTTATTTTTTATTTATATTTTTTTTTTTTAGTCTGGATTTCGTTTCTTAGGTTCTTAATCTTTTTATCTTATTTAACAACTTACTAACTCAAACAAAAAATTACTTCAATAAGATATGACCCAAACTAAAATAAATACCTAAAATAAAAATATTTAGTAAAAAAATAATTCACAAAAATTAAAACTAACATAGAAATTTTGAAAGGACTTTTTGCAAACACGTTAACGATGTGAAACAGAACTGGATATTGAAGGGAAATAATTGCAGTGCATCAGACGACAATCAAATCACGTGATTTTTTAAGGATTATGTCGTGTATAGATTCCCCATAGATAGCAATTAGGAACTTTTTTTTTTCGCTAGAAATTATTTTTAAAATTATTTTTAAAATAATAGGGCACAAACGACTGTTATGAGCTTTTCAAATTTCGATTGGTAAATTTACTTTTCATTTACCGATATCATTGCATTGCAAGGATAAAAGCAATGAAGAATTTTAAACGATTTTTGAAGTATTAATAATCTAATATTATATAAATAAATAAAATTTTTTAAAAATGAAAAAAATTATTGTACAAATACATTATTCATCGAAAAAGTTTTATTTCTTCAGACAATAATGTCAGTAATACGACGTATTTACAAAACAAGTCATTTTTTTTTTCCATTTTTTTTTTTTACAATTCAGAGCAGATTTTCTATGAAACCGCTAACTGTTTAAAAACAAATGGTGATTTACTTTCTCTAATGAGTCCTGTTTTTAACTAATAAAAAAATCCCAGTCTTAAAAATTTAGTTTCTCGAAATTTCATGAAAATATGTAAGGGGGCGGAAACATCTAAAAAAAAATCTTACCAAATTTAAAAAAAATTCAAAAATAATTTCCTTCATTTCTGAATATTTCCTGAAAGTTTCATTAAAATCCGACAATTATTTGATTTTTGCAAGAATTTCCAAATCAATGTGTGTTTTTCTCAGGAAAAGCGCAAAATAAAACAAATCTTTTTTCTCTTTTCCAGCGCTGTCGTAAAAAACAAAAAGAAAAGATTTTTAACCAAAATTTTAAACGTCCTAGAAAGGAGTAAAAAATTTCAAAAAATAATAAAAAATACTTTGGTCTTTCATCTTAATAACATAAACATTTTGATGATAAAATGAGTTATGGGTCTTTCTTCATCGTAATATGCTGTTTTTTTACGCGACCTAATGGAAGTACCTACAACAGAGGGAGAAAATGAAATGACTGACCTATTTTAACTTGATTAAGCCATAATAAAAAAATCTATTATGGCATTCCTAAACAATTGGAGAACTTGAAATACGTCGAAATTTCACAAATTATGACAAGAATTTTCCAGCCTAAAAAAAGAAATCTGTCATAGTAGAACAAACCAAATTTCTGCCCATTAAACAGAAACAAGAAAGAGGTTGTAGAAGTTCAAGATCAAACCAAAGGCTTTGCTTCAGGGAGGTGTAGTGGATTGATAATTAGCATTGTACCTATTTGCCAATGATAGGAAGAAGAGATATAAAGTGTATAGTAAACTAAGAGACAGGTAAGAAGTTGACTACTGATTACGGGTCGTAGAATAACGCAATACAATATCAATAATGTTTGCATTATTTCCTAGCCATTTCTTTCTCTTGCCTTTCAAAGCATTCCTATAATAAAATTAATTGTAATGCTAATTTTATTAAAATCATTTGAACATCAAACATTTTTTATGTGCCGTGTCCTTTCAGGACGTTGCGATTCTGATTCTCAACAATTTCCTATCTTTTGTAATTCTTAGTAAGATTTGTCATTTCACCATCTTCCCTAATCTCTGCCATCATAATTTACATAAACTCGTTAGGTTGGGTACAAGTCGGTATGCTCTGTCTTTCCTGTCGAAGTATCTTCTGTAAGTGTCAAATCCTTAGTCAGTCGAGTCAGTACTTTCTGAGCGACTGTTCGGTTGAACTCTCTTCCTACAGACGGGAGGAACCCGAAGGAGGCTACGCCGAAGGGCGGAGTCTCTTTCGGGGAGGTAGACCGGCCCTGAACCCGTTTATACGGGCTCAATGGGCATATTTATGGCCGAGCCCACGGGCTCGGAGTGCCCACGTTAAAAAGGCCTTGTGCCACATGACACCCTCGTGGGGGGGGTGACTGAATATCGTCAAATCCTACAAGCCCTATTTAGTCATTATGTGCCCTATAAATGTTAATTTTCTCTTTCTAATTCGAAGTAAACGCGTTTTCCTGTTTCCATTTTCCATAAAACTTCGTCGTTTCTCGCATGTTCAGTCCATGGTATTATCAGCATCCACCTTATTCCCATTGTATTCTCAGCGTCCAAATTTCTTAGACCGAGTAGACTCCGACGGATACCAACTTTACGTTTTCAAAGTGTTGCGATCGAAATATTTGTCAGCGTAGACCTACCATTTTACAGAAACCACCACAGTACCTGTCATAATAGAAAATCTAGAACTGCAAGCTAAAAATACCAGGCTAAAAAAAAACTGTTAGACAATAGTCAATAGTCAAACATTGTTAAGAGCTAAAAAAGGATAAGAAGCTGTGGAGAGCTGTGATCACCACCGTCCTTATGGGACACGGTACACAGAAGAAGATTATGGCTTTGTTGAAAAGCATTGTAAAACACAGATCCTTACACACACTTTGGTACATTCGCTCTGGAGATAAAAATATACTGAACGTTTTACGACGCTGCAGAATGAACTTATACGTTCCTGGTCCCGATAGTGATATGCAGGTTGTCCCATTTACGATGGAACACATTTTAAATGCAACTATCGTGGATTATAAAAATGACATAGGGAACAAAATATATTTATTACATGACTGATATACAACAGTTCAACATATTATCTGAGATTTGAATATTACATCCTTGAGATGGTCACCATCACAAAGAGAATATGCGGGAGCTCGTTCTCTCATTTCAAACATAATGCGTCTTAGCATATCAGCTACAACGGCTGTGAAACTAAAATAAAGCATCCGTAGAAAGCTCACAGCATTTCCAATTGATCTGCTACGCCGTGTTTGAAAGAAGTCGAACTCGTTTATGTTCTCTTTGTGGTGGTGACCATCTCAGGGATGTAATATTCAAATCTTAGATAATATGTTGATATATTTTGTATTCTATGTCATTTTTATACTTCAAGATTCATTTAAAATATGTCTCATTATTACGCTACAGCCTGTATATTTTACCTTCGTCAGACCTAAGATCACAGTGTTAAGCACTCAGTGAAAATTGACATCACATTAGTTTCTGCCCAATCTGGGGTCCTTTTAATACATTTTCACTTCTCTGTTGACGACGGTTCGTCTTCACTTAGCTTATACCAATGTCAGATTCGCAATTAACTCCAGAATCTCACTTCGATGGGAAATGCGTAAGTCAACAATTATACACTTCTTTGGCAGATGTTCGTACGATTACGTGCTGTCAATAACAAGGAACAATGAGAAAATATATTTTCTTTCTATGAATTGACTAGATTATGATATCAGTAAGTCATCTTTAATTATTTATCTATTTTATCTGTTTTACCGTCGTATGCGTTTATTCTATCACGGTTATATTAACTGCTAGCGCATGGCAAACAATCACATCTCTCTGATTTATCATTTTGCACGGAAGTAAATATATATATATATATATATATATATATATATATATATATATATATATGAAAATAAGTGCATACAACGTCTAAAAACACACTATCCAGCCGGGCTAAACCATAAATTTAACAATATAGATAGTACTAATATATAACTTTAAAAATCAAAACCTACCCACATTTCTCACCAACACAAGACAGACATGCTTACGGAGGTGTAGAGGCCTCACACGTATACACCCACCCACACTAATATACACACTTACACACATCATACTCACTCATTGCCTAATGAGCCAAATGATAAAACACACCCACAGCAATACACACGCTTACACATATCATACTCACTCACTCCCTAAGAACCAAATAACACACACACAAACACTTAACAGAGACACATCCCCTCTCCAGGACCAATAAAACTTTCAAACTGACCAGGGGAATTCAGAGAAGCATAGATCCATCCAGCTCTTATCTCAAATAACAACTTAAAAGAGACTGTTAACACGGAATGTTAAAAGATTCATGTTAAAAAGATAAAAAAATAAAAAAGCAAATGAAAACTACAAACAAAAGTTCATTTTCTCCATCAAGACATTCATTTCTGTAGTTTACTGTTACCAGCAAGCAGAAATATTTCTTCTCTTGATGATGGCCATTTGGGCCGAAACCAGTCGAGGAATATAAATGAAATAATAATAATAAAAAAAAAATGAAAGAATATTAATCTACAACCCAGTGTGTCTGAAGATTTTAATTTTTTAATATTTTTTATTGTTCAATATATATATATATATATATATATATATATATATATATATATATATATATATATACTCGACTCTCCTGTCGAATGAGGGTCAAGCAGATCAGTTCCTAGGAAACCAACAGTCCGGCAACAGCACATGAGATTTGATTATAGTGGTGAAAGTTTCGTACAGGACTATCCACACTTTTTGAAAGGCTGAATACAGATATCTGGCGCACTACGTGCCACAAGTTCCCCAAACGACCCTCCGCAGGTTTTGAATTCAGACCAGTTGAGGAGGCACGGTGGAGTAATGGATAGCGGCTCGGATTGAGGAGTCGGAGAGCCGAGTTCGAATTCCAATCGAATCCTACATTCACTTACGTGCTAATACCCTTGGGAAAGGTGTGCATCCTCTTCTCCCTCCAGCTATAGGTAAATAGCAGGACAGGCTGGGATATATATATATATATTATATCGTCGGTGGGAAGTTCTGGCAAGTTATCAGTACTTTAATGAACAAACATCAGCATTTGCTTTTTTGAAATGTTAACAGAACTTATTGAACTACTTGGTGAATATGTAGAATATATGTACGTTTACTTGAGTTTTTGTTTACCTAACGTCAATCCATATAGGGAAGAAAAAAACCCTTATTTGAAACCTCGGCCGCCTAGCGATCATATCCAAACACGGAAAAGGTTATGGCAGTAAATCCATACAGAAAACTCAGAGTGACAACTTCCCGGCAATTCCTGCAGCCAAGCCTTCCCCAAGTGTAATGCCCTTTTGATCTTTGAAGTAGGTCATGTAGTTTGGGCAGCGCACGCTTTCCATATATCAACGGCCAGGCCTGGAGCGATCACTCCAGTTTCACCACCAAAGGATTGAATTTTGATGACACAGGGCGCTACCTTTATCTCGCGAGATATGTATATATTTTGGATGGCTCAAAGAAAAAATGAAAAGGAAAGCAGGTGAAATGAAATAAAAGAGGTGTGTAGACTAAAGAAAGACATGCAGGGTTGAGATCTTGAATTTTATTGTATAGATGTAGTTAGGGTTCACTTTAATAACTTTTTCTTTTCGAATGTGATGTTCAAGGTAGTTTTACCAATACGACCTTACTCCAGGACGTAGGCAATCAATGCACAGATTTTGCATTCTTACCTGTAAACTGCAATGCCTTCTTGGGGAAGATGGTACAATGGTAACCCGTTGATTTCTCCACGGTTTATTTTTTTTTTTTTTTTTTTTTTTGTAAGCATTTCAACCCTAGCAAGGCGGGAAGCCACTATCACGCAAGGGGTTATAGAGGATTTGGAGCGAGAGCAGATAGGAATGATTGAGGAAAGGATGAGGAGAAGGATAGTGGATAGATCAAGGCAACTGGAGATGTCAATTGACATTACATTTGTAATAGTTGGAGATTATAGCTATCAGGGAAACAGGAATAGGGAAGGGAGTTCCACAGGCGAGAGGTGCGATATATGAAGCTATTGGAGTAGAAGAGGCGGCTACATTTAACAGTTTCAACAGTGAAAGGGTGAGAGCGGGATGCCAGCCTCGTGGGACGCTTGAATTCGCGAAGTCTGGGAAACAGTGAAAGCAGCTCATCGGAGCAATTACCATGAAAGTATTTGTAAAAAAGACAGAGAGAGGCGACGGCGCGTCTGTGAGAGAGCGACTGCCAGATCAGGGCCAATTATATTGAATATCTGTCTCTGGCTCTTATCAAGAACCCCCGAAGCAAACAGTAGGGTCTCCAGACCATATATAGCAGCAATACTTCATAGTGGTAAGATGAGCGGTACCGGATTTATAACGTTCCCAGGAGCATATATGTTTTTGTGAACACAACAAACTACGTATTTTACCAGATAGATGAAAGACCCCAAAGAGTCCTTTGTGTAGGATTTTTTTCTGTTTATTCTTCTATATAATAGGATCGTTTTCCCGTTTAAAATTTGAATATATCTTATCCGATGTCTGAAAACATTCGACTTACATGAGTCATTTTCAATGAAATTTTACGACTATATCTATGTATTACGCTTTTTATGCCAATTTTATCGGTTTCAAATATCGTGTCTTCACGTGTCATGTCGATTTTTAAATTATAGCTTATTCACGCGTCAGTTTGTGTTTTTGTTTTACTTTGTTTTTATTTGGGAAACATATTTAACATATTTGTTTACAAATTTTGTATAGTCGCAAAATTATAAAAACAATCTGTTTATTAATGGTTTGTGAAAGCCGAAAATATGCTGACATCAGACAATTTATATTGAAATTTTCTTCGGAAATTGTAAAAATGTTCCGAAATACTGAACAAAAAAATATCTGTCACTAATAAATTTAATGAAAATTTAACCAATTTGTATGAAAGAAAAATTGTTCCCCAAATACATATATATATATATATATATATATATATATATATATATATATATATATATATAGTGTACTTAGGCAGCAATCGTTTATTTATACATGTTTCATTAAAGACGACTGACAAGGTAATATTTTTATTTAATTTTTCATGTGTTCCTTTCTGTACACAGTGTGTGTAGAAACTGTCCAAATGTTCTGTAATTCCGAGCGCTTTCGGCTATACTTTTAGCCGTTATCAAGGATGATAATATTTTTCCTTTTTAATTGCGTTTATGGGTTATGTGTATGTTTCTAGAGTTACAGTGATGTTTAGTTTCTGAACAAAATTAGCACATTTTAGCCATGTTTGCAGTTAATATTATTAAGTATTGACTTTTTATTTTTTATTATTAAGACTTCCATTATTTTTACTCTTTTTAAAAAAAGTACCTTGTCTGTCGTCTTTAATGAAACATATATATATATATATAAATATATATATATATATATATATATATATGTATGTATGCATGCATGTATATATGGATGGATGGATGTTTTTACATATCTGCGTCTATGTACGCGTGTGTGTGTAAAAATTCATAAATGAATGTAATTATGTCTGTAAAAAGACAATATGAAGTCTTTATCCTATATATATAGGATAAAGACTTATATATATATATATATATATATATATATATATATATATATATATATATATATATATATATATATATATATATATATATATATATATATATATATATATATATATATATATATATATATATATATATATATATATATATATAAAAAAAAATGGACAAAGTCCGAAAATTTATTTATTAAAGACATTTTGTGGCCGAGCGGTCAAGGCACGTCAGCGTAAATGACGGTTCCGTATAGGATGCAGGTTCGAATCCTGTCAAAAACGAATATTTTCTATGAAAATTTCTCGGACATTCAGGCCGGTAAATGTTATTTAATACTGTTTATTATAAAAAAAAAAAAAATAGAGCATTTACTTAAATGCTTGTATCTATAAAAAACAACGTTAAACATAAAAATGTCTTTAATAAATATATATATATGAATTTTAATTCTCCCAGTGTCCCTCAATCGTACGAATGTATCGTCACAATAATGTAAACGAACACCATCATTTTTCTGGTAAAACATCTTTTTATTCATATTTAGCCGTGTTTTAGAACCGGTTAGATTATGTGTGGAAATTTAAAGGATAATCCGATATAACTCGTCAGATTTCAATTTTATTTCTTCGTCTTTACATAATCTCTAATAATATGACTTTATTGCATTTTTAACAGCTTATCGACCTCTTAGAGTTTGTTTAAAGGCAGATTTTAAGAATAATCCCATTTTTTGCGAGTGAATATTGTAAGACCTAATCAAAATAATAATGACTTTCTGATACATCTACTACTATTTAGCCCATACCTAGAGGAAAAAGAGGTGACTTTTCACATAAACGACTGTAACGTACCTGACTGGATTTCGTACTCGGCTCTCCACTGTCTCATTCCGAATCGTTTTCCATTAAAACATAAGAATATCCAAGCTTACAATAACTGATAGTCACAAGCGGACACCGGGAGATGACTTTAATAAAATGCTTTCAATAAATTATTATTCAAAGTGAATAATCTTGCTATAATGATTAGTTGTTCTTTTTAAATTTGTTAAATCAGTGATGGTATTTGCGCACACTCTACTTCTGGGTGCACAACTCAAATATTAATCTTTAAGCGTTTATGATGCCATATACCCATATATGGGTAACATATTTAGAATTCAATGAAAAATATTGGTAAAATATGGCAGTGTATGCCTGACGAATTCCTCAAAGATAAAGAAGAGAATTTTAACAAGAGAGATATGGTTCTACTGACGAATGCGAAGAATCACGTGGACAGAATATTTGAGCACCAAGGGAAAAGAGAAAAATATTTACAAAGAAAATATTGCTAACAATCAAAAAGGGAGATGGAATTTTGGTATCCCAAAAAACTAACAACTCGGAGAAATTTAATACTCACAAGTCATATTGAAGACAAGAGTAGTAGAGGGGGAAAGAGAGAATAACTTAACTGTTATAGAGTAGGGCTCAGTGTACTTCCTGTTCTTCCCTATTACAGTGACAATGGACTGCTCCTACTTATAAATATGACAGGTAACCATATTATTAGGTTGGTGCAAAAATAATGACGTAATAATGTCGATTTTTTACCTTAAAAAATACGTCAAAAAACGACATTATTACGTCATTATTTTTCCACCAACCTAATAGAATAGGAACGAGGAGTAGTTGATTTGCTGAAGCTTTTACCCCTAGTTCTCTTTCTAAGTATTTAATAAATCTTTTTTGTTTCGTTTTTCCTACCTAGTTTTTTGTTCCTTCGATACTCTCTTGAACGACCGCCTTCCTAATTCTGAATTATTTTGAACAAAGACAGCATCACAACAAAAATTGAGGGAATGAATGGTATAACAAGGACCAAGAGTGTTGCCAAAGGAAAAAAAAATTCCTTTATTAAAATGTACCTGGGAACGACGACGACGCTGAGTGAAATGTTGTTAAACAAAGAATGAATATTTTTTACGATTTAATCTTGATTTCGATATTATTCCTGTCGTTGTCTCCCATGTATACGAAAAGTAGCAATATTACTTTCAATACTTTATATATATATATATATATATATATATATATATATATATATATATATATATATAATTATTTTTATAAAAAATTATAACATAAGTATGTTATAAAATCACTACAAAAATAGCCATTTTGTTTCAACACACTCTGTGTCTTATCAAGTGATGATGTTGAAAAGAAAATAAATGGTTTTAAAAGTTTCAGATTAATTAACGATCCTACACTAGGGGAAACATTGTTACAAAAGCTAGAATAACCAATCAAAAACGAATCAAAAACGAAGTATAGAAAGATTCAAAAGCTTGACAACGAAATCATGCTATAATAGCTTTTCAGATCTTTAAATACGTGTAATATTAAAAATAATTTATACTAACTAATAATTATAAAAATTATATGATAAAATTTAATATTAAAATTACAAACTGGCAATTTTAAAATCCAAATTTAATCACTATTAAGTTTAAAAACTACAAAATTATTGAGAAAAGAAAAAAAAATATATATGTATATTCAATTCATTTCTTCATTATATATATATCACCTCAAGGTGGTCTAATGGTTAGCAAGCTTATCTAGCAAGAACAATTACGATGATTAGTGAGTTCAATGCGTACCCATTCTTTCGGCCTTGTGCCACATCTGAGCTACGCTTGGAAAATCACTATATATATATATATATATATATATATGATAATTATATATAATCTTTTTATATATCGAGAACAGTTTTGGAGGAAAGATATGTGGCAAAGTGGAAAAAGTTCGTGTCACGCGTTTCGTCCCTTAGGACTTCATCGGACTAGGTTTGCTTACATTGATGCGACTACACATGCGCACGAACGAGAGACGCTGGGAATTTTAAATTTAGAAAAAAATGTTTTATATGTTTTGGGTTTATAATATACCCAATTTCGTTCAGATTCTTTTTCTGCTTGTTTAAATCATCTTTGTTACTAAATATCCCACAGTGTGATAAGAGAAGATCTGCTAAGAATTGTGAAATGTTGTAAGAACCTGGACGTGAAATTACTGTGGAAGAACTAGCGATTAAACCTGCAACACCCAGTATATATATATATATATATATATATATATATATATATATATATATATATTATGGCATAAAAAGCAAGAAATATTTTATTATAGGCCATGATAGATTTAAAATAAAAACAAAAACACACACCAGTCGATCTCAGTTAAACAACTGATTTCATCTTTCAAGGTGTTATGTTTTTTCCTCTCCCTGTCATCCATGAGAGACTTTTTCTTTTGCTTTTCCTCATAATTTTAGTTCCCCGTTAACAGTTCTGATGAGAGGGGACGAAACCGGTCGACTGGTGTGTGTTTTTATTTTAAATCTATCATGGCCTATAATATAAAATTTCTTGCTTTTTATGCCATAATACGTTTCTGTACTGTTTCAAACACACACACATACGTATATATATATATATATATATATATATATATATATATATATATATATATATATATAATTATTTTTAAAAAATATGATTACTTCGCTACATAAAAGTTCTCATGTTTCAAAAACGAGAGCCGAATACCTCCATATAATTAATAAAATTCAGGAATAACCAATCTTGAAATTTACGCGTCTTTATAAGCATGTTCATTCGCAAAATCAATTACTATGGAAACGGCTGGGGCGACCATTTTGATAAAGGGCCTAAGAGTTAATTTTTATCCACATATCAGTCACCTTCGGAAAGAGGTCAAGACGAGGTAGGTTCGTGGTATCCATTTCAAAGTGAATGATGGCATTCATATGTGCACATCGTCTGGTCAGTTACAGAGGAAGATAGCTTTTGGCACCATGTCATTAAGTGAATTTTGTTTTATTTTATTTTTTTATCTTTTTATTCTTTTATTTATTTATTTTTTTTCTAAAGTGCTCTTTCGTACTTAAACGCGTCGGACTGAACTACAATTTGTTTTTTTTTACGACTTCATAAAGGGTTTTTCTATTTTATGATTGGATTAAGCTTTTAAACCTTTTATTAGACTATGAAATTTAATTTTTTTATGCTAATTATTTAATGCGAAAATTTATTAATATCGGCAGAAAACCGTTAACTCGTGTCTATGGTTTAATAAATTTTCATTATTTAGAAACTTAATAATGTTTAGTTTTTTTCTGTGTAGTTTTTCATGTAGGCATAAATAATATGTAGTTTTTCATGTAGGTTCTCGTTTTTGAAACATGAGAACTCTTATGTAGCGAAGGAATCATATTTTTAAAAACTAATTATATTTAAGCTCTACTTCTGTATGGAGCACTGTTTTTTAAAAATAAAAACAAAAATACTAAAGAACTCCGGATTATTTACCTAACACACACACACACACACACACACACACACACACACACACATATATATATATATATATATATATATATATATATATATAGCCGGTATATATGGCAGCAAAATTGTCCAATAGTACATGCTTTCAGCCGTTGAATATTAGAAAATGATATCTTTAAATCGTTGTATCTTAAAAATGATATCTAACTGGATAAAGATATCTTACTGGAATTCTACAAGCTGTCTATAACACTATGGGGCTCTACTTTGAAATTTAAGAAGTTATTTAACTCCAAGTTGAAATGACGATCCCTGTTGCTGTTGTGACCTCCTGATCCACTATTTCTCTCTATCGTTCCCTCTTTTTACAACTTCTTCACCGTTCTCTTGATGGTTCTTGAATTGATTTTGAATCCAGAATATGAATATTGGGACCATTACTGAAGTCTTGAAGTATCTTTTTCCTCCCAGTATTGCTCAGTTGGGAAGATATAGTGGGGCTGACACAAAAACGATTTTAACCTATTCTCTTTCTACCTGAATAATTGAAATGGTTTTTCAGTGATTCTTACGACAAATGGTGTCAAGATGCCAGTTCGTCTTATATGAAAACCTGGAAAAAAGAAATTCAATTCAGTGGATTTTTAGATATTATGTATTTTATAGGAAATTTTAAAATTTTATTTTATAGCATATATATATATATATATATATATATATATATATATATATATATATATATATATGTGTGTGACGGCAATGTGTGTGTGTGTGTGTGTGTTTTATTCCGTCTGATGTACAATGATGTATTATATTACTCTGTAGACTATTATTGAGCTCTTTATGGATCTACTCGGCATATATATATATATATATATGTGTGTGTGTGTGTGTGTGTGTGTGTGTGTGTGTGTGTGTGTGTGTGTGTGTGTGTATGAGCCGTTTTCCGATAAGGAAACATTTGCGTGTGTGTGTGTGATGTTCAAGTCTTGTCGTGGTTTTGCTCTTTCTGATTTCCTTCCTCAATACTGACTGACCTTTTGCCTATTTATTAAAGAATCTATAATTTATTTTCAAACAACATAAAATACATTATGATGGTAGGCCATTTCAACATTATTATTATTATTATCCGATTCTTCTTCCTTTTCTTTTTAATCTTCTTCTTCTTCATTTTCTTTTTCTTCTTCTTCTTCTTTCCTTTTTCTTTCCTGTTCTTTTCACATTCTTCTTCTTCTTCTTCTTCTTCCTTTTCTTTTTCACATTCTTCTTCCTTTTC
>CAHIKZ030000331.1:1662500-1670000 GCA_903632075.3 Acanthosepion pharaonis
TATATATATATATATATATATATATATATATATATATATATATATATATATATATATTACAACTGATAAATAAATAAAAAATAATAATAAGAAGAAAGTCGACCAGTGTATTTCTTCGAATTAATAAAGCAGTCTTTGTCATTAGAATTGATGTAATCTCTGCGAAACACTTTGTAGGGGTCGATAAGAGAACATTTAAATTTATTTTTAATAGCTAGCTGCCTAGCTAGCTAGATATGTGCAATCTTTTCCCATGTGACTTACAGAGAACGAATTAAATTGACGATACAAGGGTTCATTAAGAAGTGGACGAAATCCAAATACCAAACTGAAGATATCTTCGAGAGCACATTTCGAAATTCTTAAATAAATTGATAAAATGATTGGTTGATACTATTTGAACTCAACACACTCACATCACTCTCTGATATTCGATATGATACACATACACATTTCTCTTTCCATTCTCTATCTCTCTCTCCACACACACACGCACGCACATACATTATAAATATTTAAATATATACGTATATTATTTTTTATATAAAATACATTTTATATTTGTCGTTAGATAGCATTAAAACAATTTAGTTTTAATTAATTCCATTAAAAAATAGGTTGGAATTCTCAAGTGACAAATTTCATATCAGTGTTAAGCTTTTAAATTTTTTATTTTTTTCTAGGAAGCGATTTTGAAAGATTAGCATCATTTTTAGGATTAGTATTATTCATTAAATTTCACGATGGACTACGTTACCAATCTTCAATAACAGCAAGAATGCGACGTAAACACTAAAAAAAATGAATGAGTTCATTTTTGCAAAAGGTTCTGTGAATGATCTGTTGTGCCAAAAATGGTTTTCAAACTTTCGTACTGGAGATTTCTTACTTCACGACGTCAACCAACTAGTAGGCACGAATCGAACAGACATTTATTGAAAATAATCAATTATTGATTTTTCTTGTTTGGTTTCTAATGCTAAACTAAATATAAGTAAATATAAATAAAAGAAGCTATCCGATTTTTTTGCATGGCTGCACTGTCAGAAATTAAATACTTTCTCTTACGACATTTAAACCATAAATTTAACAATATAGATAGTACTAATATATAACTTTAAAAATCAAAACCTACCCACATTTCTCACCAACACAAGACAGACATGCTTACGGAGGTGTTGAGGCCTCACACTTATACAGACACCCACACTAATATACACACTTACACACATCATACTCACCCATTCCCTAATGAGCCAAATGATAACACACACCCACAGCAATACACACGCTTACACATATCATACTCACTCACTCCCTAAGAACCAAATAACACACACACAAACACTTAACAGAGACACATCCCCTCTCCAGGACCAATAAAACTTTCAAACTGACCAGGGGAATTCAGAGAAGCATAGATCCATCCAGCTCTTATCTCAAATAACAACTTAAAAGAGGCTGTTAACAAGGAATGTTAAAAGATTCATGTTAAAAAGATAAAAAAAATAAAAAAGCAAATGAAAACTACAAACAAAAGTTCATTTTCTCCATCAAGACATTCATTTCTGTAGTTTACTCCTACCAGCAAGCAGAAATATTTCTTCTCCTGATGATGGCCATTTGGGCCGAAACTAGTCGAGGAATCTAAATGAAATAATAATAAAAAAATGAAAGAATATTAATCTACAACCCAGTGTATCTGAAGATTTTAATTTTTTAATATTTTTTTTATTGTTCAATATATATATATATATATATATATATATATATATATACGCTTCGAGCAGATATGAACGTTCGAGGGAAATCATAGAAAGTGTACTTTAAAAGCAGTAAAATCGACACTTACTAACCGGACGCCCCTCTGTGGCTAAACTGGTATAGCTCGTCAGGCTATATGGCGGTTTAAGATACAGGTTCGATTCTTGTCGGAGGACCCATATTTTCTATGAAAGTTTCTTGGACATTCAGGCGGCTAAATGTTGTTAATACTGTTTATTATAAGCAGAATATTTACTTAAATACCTTTTCTATATAAATACCGTGTATATATATATATATATATATATATATATATATATATATATATATATATATATATATATATATATATATCTCTGATTAATGATGGATAATTGAATGATAAAAAACAAAAAACCGTTGAAAGCTGAATGAGCCCAGTTAGAGTGGGAAACAGATATTTGTTTTATTTCGTTCCTGACTGTATATATTATAAGATTTCTCACTACATAAATATGATAGCATCAATAAAATTGTTATTTAGTCTGAAGTCTTTTTGAAGGACGAAACGCGTGACATATGATTTATTCCATATTTCCATTCAGTAACCTACACTTTCTATTACATTTCCTTTGTCTTGCTAACATATCCTTCTTGTTTCATATCCATGCTGGGTTAACTCATTACGTTCATTTCTGCGATTTTGTATTTTTTTTAGATTGACGAAATTTACGATTATCTTCTGTTGCCAATCTTTGCTCTGACGTAATTGGTTCTGCTTTATTGTCCAACTGATTAATAACTAGAAGTTTATGCAATCCTTCATAAACGAGGCTACGATTTATAATCTGTGATAAAACGACTACGATTTATGAAACGCATCCAAACGTCTATTTGCACAAATAGTTCCAAACACAGCAAACATCGAAAGTAATCCGATGCCAAATTTTATTTGGAATATTTCGCGTGGGGAAAAACACACATCGAATATAATATTACCGTAATTTCTCGAAAATAATACGCACCCATAAATAATATGCACCCCAACAAATGATACAAAAATTAATATCTATCCCTATGTATAATACGCATCTATAAATGTTGTCAAAAAAAAAAAAAATAGTTACGAAGACATTTTGTGGACCTTAACATTAAGAATAAAATCAAAAAGTAAGCGGCTAAAATAATGCTGAAAATTTCCATCGCGGTTTTCCCGATAAATATAACATTTTATTTTACTGGCAAAATGTCGTCAAAACGTGCGAGTTAAAGTGCAAATTTTAAACAAAAAGAAATAGAATTGGCAGAAAGAATAGGGAAAAGAGCTGCAGCATGAGAATAGGAGTTGAATGAAGCTAACATATGTTTATGGAGAAAGAATAAAAATGAAATAAAATGTGTAAATCAAATGCCAAAGCTATAGGAGAAAAAGCCCAATATCCAGATATGGAACAAAATTCCGTCGAATTTGTGAAAGAAAGACGATCTATTTTTTTATAGATTTTTTTAAATTTTTTCTCCAAATAAAAAATGCGGTTACTGATAAACATAATTTTATTGAGAAAAAATGTTACAATTATCATTGTTGCATTTAAAATGAAAATTGGGATAATATGTTTCTTATTTTAGGACAATAAGTACGTATTTATAATTATAAATCAATAACGAAAAAAATACTTTTGTTTAAACCTATTTATGATACGCACCCCTACTATCACCTGTCAAAGATCGAGAGTTGATCAAGATAGAGTTACTGTTACAAGTTTTATGATATGTGATATATATACATTTATAACATTCTTTTTATAGATACAAATATTTAAGTAAATGCCATGTTTATAATAAACCTAAATGTTCGAGAAATTTTCACAGAAAATATTCGTCCTCCGACAGGATTCGAACCCGCATCCTATACGGAACCGTCATTTAGATAGACGTGCCTTTACCGATTTGGCCACGAAGGAGCGTTCGGTTAGGAAGGTCGAATTTACTGTATTTAAACTTCAATCTTCCATGAATTTCTCACGTACATTCAAGAGGTGATAAGAAAACTTTCTCCTTACATTTAGAATACAAGGGGAAATGAGGATGATTCGATTCCGTCGTAATGGAATGCTACATTTTGATTGTAACTAAAGTATGGAGCTCATTAGATCATTTGCATGGAAACAGTGGCAGAGTAGAGATAGGCTTTTTGGCGTTGCATGAGTGGCTAATAAGTACTCACCCGTCACGTCCAAGGACGCGTAAACGATTTTGAACATTGTCAAGACAGGAAAGTGAAGAATAGGCAGCTCCAACAAAGATAAGGCTACAGCGCTTTATATTTGGTTTAATTTTACTCATGTAGAAAGTTAAAATGAGATGAAAACTTTTCCAGCGTCTTTAGCAATGATTCGTATCTGTAAGTTCCACTTGGGGCTTGAATCGGACATAAGTCCCAAAAAGTTAATATCCAACAATGTTCTGCTCAAAGATTCACTGCAGAAGTGAGTTAAATATACAAACAGTTAACAGTAACTTAGAGAGCTTAATGTCTTCCTGAAATTATAAAGCAATTAATGGAGTATTAAATCCGTCATAAGTTCCTAGTATTATAGAGATTTCCCAAGCGTATCTTAGGTGTGGCACAGGGCCGAAAGTAAGAGACACCCAGTGAGGATCGAACTCAGTACTCATCCGTAACTGATGTAACAAACCAAGCTTTCTAGCCATTACACCACGTCGAGGTGCCCAAAGTGCCTAGTATTATAAAATTGATATTTGGTACAAGTGTTTGATTAGACGTGGATCCTTTTTTTAATATTTGTTGTGGTGCCCTCCCTCTAAAGAGGCTATGTTGGACTCTTACGCCTACTATAAGATTAGTAGGAGAGAAGGCCTTGGGGGATCGGTCAACAAGACTGTTCATCTCTGTCGAACTTTGTGCCTTGGCAGAGAGGAACTCGGACGAAGCTTTGCCGCAGGGCAAAGTTTCGTCCGGGGAGGTAGACAGTCCCTGAACCCGTCTAGGCGTGTTCAAAGGGAATATTTTTGGCCGAGTCTACGGGCTCGGAGAAACACACTTTAAACTCGGCCTTGTGCCACATACATTCCTTGCGGGGGGACTGTTAATTATAACAATCGAATAGATAGTTCAACTGTCAAACTGTCTGTCTCGGCAGAGAGAAACTCGGTCGAAGCTCTGCCGCAGGGCAAAGTTTCGTTCGGGGAGGTAGACAGGTCCTGAACCCGTCTAGGCGGGTTCAAAGGGAATATTTTTGGCTGAGCCTAAGGGCTCGGATTACCCACAATAAACCGGCCTTGTGCCGCATACACCCTCGTGGGGTGGGGTGTTAAATATTATTAGTCGACCAGACTGTTCGTAACTGTCAAACTCTCTGCCTCAGCTGAAAGGAACCCAGACGAGCCTTTGCTCCAGGGCAAAGTTTCGTCCGGTGAGGTAGACAATCCCTGAACTAGTTTATGCGGTTTCAAAGGGAATATTTTTGGCAGAGCCTACAGGCTCGGAGAACCCACGGTAAACTCGGCCTTGTGCCACATACATCCCTCGTGAGGTGGGGGGGCTGTTAAATATTAACAGTCGACCAGATTGTTCAACTGTCGAACTCTCTGCCCTGAAGAAAGAGGAACACGGACGACGCTTTGCCGTAGGGCAAAGTTTCGTCCGGGGACGTAGACAGGCCCTAAGGGAATATTTTGGCCGAGCCTACGGTCTCGGATTACCCACGGTAAACTCGGTCTTGTGCCTCATACATCCCTCGTGAGGGGGCTGTTAAATATTAACAGTCGAACAGATCTGTTCGTCTGTGCTTGTCAAACTCTCCGCCTCCAGGCATAGAGGATCACCAGACGAGGTTATGTCAAAGGGCAGAGTCTCGTCTCGGGAAACAGCTACCCGACCTCTTTTTATTCGGGGTCTATGGGGAATTTTTGGCCTACGGGCTCAGATTGCCCCATATTAAACTCAGCCTTTTGCCACATCCTACTTCGTGGGGAGCCTGGCAAATATATATACAGTCGAATAGACTGAACGCTGGTCAAGCGAGATACGCTGAGATGTTGTGACCAAGTAAATGGTTGAAGAAATACCAAAACAATTGTTGCGGATATTAAACAGTAAGTACAACAGAAGATATGCGGATATTAAACAGTAAGTACAACAGAAGAGTATTACGCGACTAGTTATTTTGTGTCGGTTTACCAGTGTCCAATCTATTCAACTGTTCCCCCAAGGCCTTCTCTCCTACTAATCTTATAGTAGGCGGAAAAGTCCAACATAATCTCTTTAGAGGGAGGACCCCACAACAGTAGTAAAATTAATATTATTTTTTTAAATAGTGAAATCTATATCTACTGTTGGGAGGTAATTTTTCTTGAATAACACTTTTGATTTCTAGGCCAGCAGATATTAATTCCATTGTTTTTAAAAAAATAGACAGTGATGTCTATTTATACTCACTAAATATAACGTTTCTAGTTGCTATAAATATTACAGGATGAACCCTATCGATTAACATCGATTTTAATGATTTAACACTTACGTTTTGAATATTTCAGCTAACATTTTGTTAGACAACTTACGATCAATCATCTGTATGTTGCGTACTGATAACGAAATAAAAGGAGATTTCTAGTGTTCATCAATTAAGGCAATAATAATAATACTAATAAGAATAGAAGAAGAAGAAGGCATTAATATTAAAGACTGAAAAGAAAATGGCTTCCTACTGCAAAATATGAGCGTACAAAATGATAAAAGCTTATCTTAAAAGGTTTTTGAAAAAAAAAACTAAGCGAATAGTAAACCTTGAAGATAGAAATAGAAAAATGTATCACATAAAAACTAAAACTGTTCCTGCTGTGGTTGGAGCTATGGGTCTGATGAAAAAAGGAATTCAAGAACAAATTAAAAAAAAAAAAATGGTTTACTATCTCTCCAGGAAATCCAAAAAATAGTTCTAACAAGCACATATACTGCGAAGAGGTTTGTTCATTAAAGTTTTTGTTTGTTAATAACTGTTTTTTATTTAATTCCGGGGCAACAACGAAAATGACATCCTTCTCTTGGCGTAGATCATTGGTAATGACCTGGTGTGTGATTAGAAAATAAATGTACCTCACAAATAATTTTTATAATAATAATAATAATAATAATAATAATAATCCTGATAGCTTCTACGGAAAATTATTTTCCGAAGCAGTGCGGGTAGTGTTACGTTTAAAGGCTCAGAAAGAAATCGAAAAGCCGATTTCGAATCCCAGTTCGTTACGGTCACTCTTGCACTAACATCTTTGGTAAAATTTAAATCCAATATTTTCTCTCTATTGCGAGCTATTGGTCAAATAGCAAAGCAGACTGGCTTTTCTAGGCCTTGCTGGCAATCATTCTAAAGATGCTAACTAGAAAAATAAGACACCGATCCCCAGCAGTCTATAAAACCGCACTGTCACTGAAATTCTAAAATACCGTGAGTTGAGCAATATGCTGCAGAAAGAGATAGCGTCTACTTAAAAAAAAAAAAGAAAAAAAACGTTATTTTTCTCTCAGGAATAGGTTTAAGGTTGCATGTTCTACACACAAGATTGTCCCCCGAGACAGTCACCTATCAGAATAAAGAATTGGTTCTTGAATTTGGTGATATATTAATTGTGAGTTTAATCTCTAGTCTGGGGGCTACGGAAACAGGAAAGACAATAACTGAGTAGCACTCAATAAGACAATCGCAAAAAGACAAACCTTACTAACAGCCAGAA
>CAHIKZ030000331.1:1672500-1680000 GCA_903632075.3 Acanthosepion pharaonis
ACAAATTGGACTGCCTATTTCTTTAGTCTTTCAGTTAGATTATCTGAAAGGTTCTTGCCCTAACATATATCTCACTACTATGTGATTGTTGCGTTACAGTAAGGAAATACAAGATCCCTAATTGTGTCCTGATGGATTGTCGCCTTGACGTGGTGTGTCGCCTTAAATGCTTACATGCTTGAACTACTCCCAGAGATATGTGGCCGGGGGCTTTGGCCCTCAGCAGGTCCAACCAAGCTCAACAGGTCTGTGGGGTAGGGACCACACGAACGACACACCCTGGTTCTCCAGGTTGAGGGTTGTGCAATGGGTTAACATCTTATTCACTTAAAAACTAGCTTGTTACAGAAACCACAACGATATTTTCAAACAACGACGTGGCCGAGGAAGAGTCCTCCAAAGTGGAGCGTAAGACGCGTGCTGGTGGAATGCCCCGGGAAACCAGTGCGCCGACAACTCTGACGACTAAGTCAACAATCAGGAAAGGGACCTGGAACATCAGAACCCTATACGAGACCAGGAAAACAGCACATGTTTGCAGAGAAATGCACAGGTATAAGACCAAGATATGAGCCTACATCGACCGGGCTGTAAGACTATTGCACAAGTTCAACATGAACAAGAGAGTGGAAAAGCAGAATAATTCAAGCTGGAACTGTCGAACAAATACAGCCTGCTTTTCCAGTTGCCAAAAGAAACAATAGAAGAACAGTGACACAGCCTGCGAGATACGTGGAAGGCAACATGCCAAACAGTCCCTGGGGAGGCAAACAAGGAAATACAAAAAGTGGTTGATAACAAAAACATTGATCACCGAGAGAAAGAAATGAACCAAAACCTAGAAGGGAAGCAGGTATTGTAAACAGGCTACTTGGAGAAAAGAAATGAAAGAGAAATACGAGAAAAGACGAGAGAAACTTCATTGAGGACCTGACCCAGGAAGCAGAGACTGCAGCGGGCCAAGGAAACATGAAAAAGGCTGTATGAAATCACAAGGACTCTCTCTAGGGAAAACAGTAAACCCAGTTTCTCCGTCAAAGACCAGAATGGTAGTACCATCTCAGAAGAAGAACAGAAAGCAAGATGGGCAGAATACTTCAAGGAAACACTCAACAGACACACACCATCCGTTTCACTAGATATTTCACCACCTAACAAACGCCTCGAGATTACCACTACTCTCCACTACCAAGAATAAGATCACCAAAGCCATCGAGTCTCTTAAGTCAGGCAAAGTAGCGTGCCCTGACAGTATACTACCTGAAGGCAGACATCCAGACTTTAACTTAGATGCTGCACCAACTCCTACACAAGATCTGGGAGCAAGAAAGAGTGCCTGAAAAGTGCAAGAAAGTGCACATTGTGAAGCTACCGAAGCTACTGTCATCCTGCAAGAACTGGAGAGGCATTATGTTGCTGTCCATCCCAGGGAAAGTACCGACAAGAATCATCCTAGAGAGACTGAAGACGGCATTGGACAAGACACTTCGGGAAGAAGAGGCAGGCTTTCGGCAAGATAGATCATGCACAGACCACATCGTCACAATGCGCAACATCATCGAGCAGTCCCTGGAATGACAGGCCCCCGTGTACTCAGTCTTCGTCGACTTTCAAAAAGACGTCATTTGGAGACTGATACAGCACTCGGCTTTCCACCAAAGTTCGTCACCATCATTCAACAACTGTATGAAGATGTCACCTGTCAAGTCATCTATGACGGGAAGGAGAACTGGTTTACAATGGACCTGCATGAAGTAGCTGGAAGATCTGGATTACGCAGACCACATCAGCCTTTTCTCTCACAAAAAAACGAGAAGCACAGGAGAATCTGAGGCGTGTTGCAGAAGAAGCGAAGAAGACTGGCCTCCAAACCAACATCGGGAATACGAAAGTTATGAGGGTAAACAACAGACAACAAATGCCGAATCAACGAAGCTCGACGCGCTTTCAACACTCTGCGGCCAGTCTGGAGACCAACAGCTCTCTCACTTTACAACAAGATCCGGATCTTCAACACTAATGTCAAGTCGGTCGTAATTTACGGCTCAAAAACCTGGCGGGTAACCAAGACCAAAAGTTAAAGATTTCAAACATTTACCAACCGATGTCTAAGGAACATCCTCAGTATCAGGTGATCGGAAGTTGTCTCCAACGACCAACTGTGGGACAGGACCAGGCGCCCCAATTGAGATTGACACCAAGAAACGTAAATGGGATGGATCGGTCACACACTCTGAATGCCTGCTTCTAGTGTCACCAGTCAGGATCTTGACTGGAATCCACGAGGGAACGACCAAAGCAGACGATTCAGAAGTGTTGACGCCGAGGTGAAGGCAGCCGGCACGACATGGGCCAAACTGAAGGGGATCTCTCAGAACTGCGTTCGTTGGAGAGTTTTGTTACAGTCCTATCTTTCCTAGGGAATCAAGAGGCATAGAAAAAATAGGAACATTACAATGCAGATTCCTGTCACTTTCTGAACATTTCTGTCAATATTTCAAACAGAATTTTCTTTTGGCATGAGTATTTGTTGAAACTTGACTAATCCATGGAATAATAATACAACACAAAATGTACTTAGAACAAAATGTATTGAAACAAGAAAGGTACACAATATTTACATATAGTCTTTTGTATATTCTTGGGAAGACCGTTCCTGGAGAATGTGTTGACTTAGTCGCAGTCGGGTAGAGTCTCTGGATTGAATCTCTTGATTCCTCCCACCGTCTTCCCGGTACCAACCATATTTATATGGTGGGTACTCCACTATGCAAATTAGGTGGATTCTACCACAACAGTATTAAACATTGGCGACACCTACCACGATACATTACGAAGATTTGTTTAGTATGATGCATGTATATGATAATGTGGCACCTAGTGAGGATCTGTCTTAGAGTTATATCCAATGGATGTGTATGATAATGAAGTATCCTGGTGAAGATCCATGACAGTAAGGTATCTCATGAAGATCGATGACAGCGAGGTAAATAGGTGAATGCGTAGAAATGATGCAGCCGACTGATGATCCTTGAACCAAAGCCCATGATAGCAGAGCATCCATTGATGGTGCAGGAAAGTC
Source organism: Acanthosepion pharaonis (assembly GCA_903632075.3). NCBI lineage: Eukaryota > Metazoa > Mollusca > Cephalopoda > Sepiida > Sepiidae > Acanthosepion > Acanthosepion pharaonis. The sequence continues at coordinate 1,675,583 of CAHIKZ030000331.1, forward strand.
TAGATTTATATTAATTCTATCCTAAATATCAAATTCATTACGTAGCTTTATCTTGGAACTCACTGTCCTTCTTCAATCATTCTTAAAAAAAAAAGATGATTACTAAACTGACCTGAGGTCGACACAAGGCCAAGGTAATGAAGCATTATGTGAGAACCAAACTCATGACAGTAAACAATAATCAAGATTATCTTCTGCGTTAAGCAGCATTTATCTGGTTTTAATGTAATTGACACTATTAGCAAGCAAATTTAAAACTACATTTTTCTAAAATACATTGCCTATAATTTAATAGCTTAGAGAACAACTACATATCTGGAAAATTAAGTAATATATATATATATATATATATATATATATATATATATATATATATATATATAAAGGTGAACATTGAAGTCAACACTCAGAGGTGGCAGGCTGTTTCATGCTAGGCGCATTCGTCAGGCGTCCTAGAGATTGCGTCTTCAATGTTCACGTTTATATTTATATACGATATATCTCTGATATTGAGCACGTTATCCCATAAATATAGCATACCATAAATATATATATATATATATATATATATATATATATATATATATATATATATATATAATGTATTTTCACCCTGTTCGGAGGTTTCTTGGATGCTAATTTGTTTGAAAATTTTGCTATCCAGGTTTTTTTCACCCACCAAATTTTAATAGATTTACATATATATATATATATATATATATATATATATATATATATATATATATATATGTGTGTGTGTGTGTGTGTGTGTGTGTGTGTGTATTGTAAAAAATTTGACTTTTTTCATTATAATTATGAATGCGCTTTTTAGCCTTTCTAGGCTTCATCAGATCAAAAAACGAAAGAAATATGTGCGTATTTATGTCGATTCTTTCGACATGTACTAAGAATTATAAGAAAAAGATACAGAATAAATATTAACGCTTTTTTAAATGTCATTCATTTTCTTTCTCTTCTTTAATTACGAGAAACGCCAGCTTAGCTGAAAAAGTATTAATAATTTGTTATTTAATATACGCACAAATAAATGCATGCATTTTTTCCTTTCATTTTTACATCAAATGAGGCCTAGAAAGGCGAAACTCGTAATTATATCTAGTTTCAATTATGACAGAAATTTGGAAGAAAAAACAACAGCAATAACAACGATTATAATAATAATATTTAGCGCATACTAGCTTAAAAGTCACCCTATCGGGTGGCAATTAAACTAGTTCCTCCTCTTGCATAGGGCTCTTGATTAGGCCTTCGGCTTCTTCAGGGGTTTGAGAGTCTCTAAGTTTTTGTATATTCTCAGTAATCGAAGCTCTCCTGGCTGTCGCTTGATCTGGGTTTTCATTTGCACGGGACTTTCTTTTCCTTGCTGCAGCCTTGGATCATTTGATTCCAATCTGGTCCTCTTTTGGAAGAGATTTCTTTTTGTGAGGCATACTGCTGCCGTATGCAATAAGCAACAATAAACTACAGAACTCAAAATTAATCGCTGCAATAGCGTTAGTACCTTACCTTTACATTACTGCTGCAATAGCGTTAATATTTAACCTTAACTTTTAAAAGTTCAACGATAATTTTTCTGCCACCACTGAATTTAAAGACAATTTGATGTACGTAGGTCCTTACTTATTATTTACTTATTACATTATTCTTATTTTATGTGTGACTTTCACTGGCCTGATGAGATACAAATATACATTTTGGTTATGGTAACTTCTATTTTCCAATGTAATATTTTATAACATATATATATATATATATATGATGTGGGGCCAAAGTTGGGACCACAGAAGTAAAACACGGAACACGGATTAGATGTCAGAAAGATATATTAACAGGTTACAGAGATAGTGTAAGCGGAGCTTACTATATGTTAGTGTCCAACACTGGTAGTCGTACGAGACTCTCACTGTCTCTCTCTATGTCACTCTCTGTCACTCTCTATGTCACTCTGTCTAGAGTGTTGTGTCGCATACTTAATATAGACCTGGAAGAGTCTATTGTGTAGGTAGTTTCCGGTCTCACAATAATATATTACTCCGAAAACAGTTATGCCAGACAGATATCACTAAATACATTCCCTATGATTACTACAATTTTAAATAAGAGTTTGAAGCCTTTATTATAATAACCAAGGGTTTTGTGACAATATATCATACGTTTATAGTAAAATTACGAATATAAAATAAACAAAAATTACTCAAATATTCATTAGCCTATTTATCACGGTTTCTTGCAGAACCCATAGCGACCTCTTGTGGAACCCTAGGCTTCTGGAAAACATCAGTTAATCACTGGTCTTAAATATAAGACTTGGTGCTCAGTGTTGATTAAGATCACGCGTAACTCGTTGAGCGACATGTATAAATGGGTTATTAAGAATAAGCATCGCTCGATTTCAAATTTCTTGTTAAATTACTGTTTATATTAAGATTGTCAGTTACCCTGTGGTATTGCTTTTCAACGCTAACTGGAACGTTTCTCTAGACCTCGTTGACAAATTGACCCCGTTTTAAATTGTGTCTCATAGTCGCAATGCGAACACTTGTAAATGAAATTAAGAAGACGAAACTTTTCTAAAGTCATCGATGGTTGTGCTTGCACAAAGTCATATGTCATCATGTCAGAGAGTACTGGCCTTGTTCGCCTATTGATCACGTTAGATTATACGAAAACTTTTACAAATTTTTTGCTAACGTTAGTTTCAGAATAAACCACAGGTTGGTTCTGTGTGTACTGAAGAAACGCAAATATGCCCGAGCAAGTACCTGCAACAGAAATTAACTAACTACCCTTATAGACGTTATTAACAACTAAAAGCTAAGATTGTATCTAAAAAGAGAGGCTACCTCGGCGTGGTATAATGTTTAGCAAGCTTGTCTCGCTAGATCAATTACGACTGAAAAGTGAGTTCGATCCTCACCAGGTATTCCATACTTTTGGCCTTGTGCCACATCTAAGCCGGGCTTAGAAAATCACTATTTAAAAAGAGACATCAACACATTAGAATTTTGAGAAAGTAATGAACGAAAACTATATGGTTAGATTTGAATGTTTTGTAAGGTTAGCCTTCGGAATGTAATCAGTAAGGCAAATATTCCGGACAAGCAGATTTTCTGTGGATTAAAAATGTGAGTTCGAATCTCGCTACACGTTTGTTTACTCTTAATTCAACGTTGCTTAGAAATAATCGGATTATGATGGTCTGAGATTTTCTTATCCGATTTACGGTCTGAGTCTTTCTTTTATATGCGTACGCCTGCAGGACATAAGTGATGATGGCACTCCACAATTTCATATCCTTTGTAGCTCTTTGTCTTTTTGCTATCCCTCCCATTCCTTGTTCTGTCATCTAGTTACACAAGCTCGTTAGGCAATTGATCATGGCTCTCCACAACTTCTTATCATTTCCAAGCTCGTTAAGTAGTTGATCATGGCTCTCTACAACTTCCTATCTTTTGTAGCTCTTAGCAATGTTTGTCTTTTTGCTATCCCACCCATTCCTTGTTCTCTCATCTAGTTACACAAGCTCGTTAGGCAATTGATCATGGCTCTCCACAACTTCTTATCATTTTTAGCTCTTACAATATTTTTGCTATCCCTCTCATTCTTTGTTCTGTCATCTAGTTACACCAGCTCGTTAGGTAGTTGATCATGGTTGTCCACAACTTCCTATCCTTTGTAGCTCTTAGCAATGTTTGTCTTTTTGCTATCCCTCCCACCCCCTGTTCTGCCATGTATTTATTAAACAATCTCTTTAGGTAATTTAGTTACTAGCTTTTTTCTCTTTGTTCATAGTATTCTCAGCACCCTTCTATAGACTTACATCTCTGTTGACTAAAGAGTCCTTTCCTCTGTCAGGTCAGTATTCATTGCCATGTTCCTATACGTCACTGAACACTGGACAATTTCTTTGATTGATATTACGTAGCAGTTCAGTACGCTTCTTTTTGTTTCTAACTAAATTTTTCTGTTTCTAAATATTTTGTTTAGTTTTTAGAAAGCGTTTTTTTTTTTTTTTTTTTTTTTTCACCGCAGTAAGCCTTCGGATTTCTGGTTTCGAATTTTCTGTCATCTTTGAAAAAACGTCCAGAATAACTTCTGTATTGATAAAACACATAATAAAAATAAAACACAAAAAATACTAATGCATAATAACCAGCGTCGAATAATATATCAACTCAAAACCAATGTAAAAAGAATTTAGTCAAATGTATATTTAGAATTTTTTGTCCATTGTTCTCTATTCACAAATATTGATCCGTGCCAAAGATGTCATTTTCAATTAAATATTGCTCAAAACAAATGTGTATATTCTATTTCTCGGCTATCCTCTCTTAAATATTTTCACGCTTATATCAGAAAAAATAAATGTCAGCAGAGATAGCTAAAAATATCATTAT
>CAHIKZ030000331.1:1682500-1692500 GCA_903632075.3 Acanthosepion pharaonis
TAATAGGATGAGATCACTTGTAGATTAGCTGACCTTTTAGATCTTGCTCGCGCTACTTGAAGACGATTCAGACAAGAAAATGAAAACTGATTAGTCCATTAAAACATATTGATGTCCATTCTACCCGCTCCAAGTCTAAGCGCTTGAGGGTGTTATGAGGTACTATATATATATATATATATATATATATATATAGTACAGGTAATCGACCCGTTGGTATGTATATAGTCCGGGTGGATACTGGTGATATTAATTATTAAAACTGTATCTGTCTGTCTATCTACCGATAGATAGATAGTGTGGAAATAGCAATCAACAATGCATGGTGACTGCGAGTTACATGCCTCAATGCACGTAGGGGTGAAACAGACATAAAAATTTTCCATTAATACAGAAATGTTAAACAAAATATGTTTATATTGAACTGGTAGGTTTATTTCGTAAAATTTTGATCACATTCACAAACACACACACGAAGACATAGACAGACACATACGCAGACAAACACAGAGATCACACACACACAAACACAGAAATGTATACTTAAGTGATGATATAAAAGGATTTTTTGAATCTCTCCAAACTCCATATTGTTTATCGGAATTAATATGCATCAGCTGCTCCAATCGATCAATCAAAATTTACTAATGCACAGGCTTTTAACGAGATATTAAAATATAGATATTTATGTATGTCTACAATAAATCAAGCACCTTTTGATAAATTGATATTATTTTGAAGACATTTGGACTAAACTCTTCGAAAATATTATAATATTCTTTTTACTGATGAAAAATCGATGATTAATTTCTACTTATATTTATTAGATAGGCCATTGTTAGCCATTATACATTTTGACTGGTATTTCTTTCCTTTTATTTCTTTTGGTATTTTTAATACATTAATTGTATTAGCGGTAAAATTTTCTGGAATTTTTATTAGATAAACTTTGTCAACCATTATGAATTTTTTTAGTATTTCGTTCATGTTAATTTTAGTAGATTTTATTACATTAATTGTATTATGAGTTGTATTTTCTTGAATTCTATTAGATTAAACATTGTCCACCATTGTTAGTTTTTGACCTGTAATTCTTTCATGTTAATTTTACTTGATTTTTATTGCATTAATGTTATTAGGAATAATAGTTTCTTTAATTTTTTATTGGATGAAGTGTTGTCAGCCATTATTATGTTATTTTGACTCATATTTGTTTCATTATAATTTCAGTCGGTTTATTTACACTAGTAAATACTAGGAATTTTTTGCAACACGCTGACGTGTATTGAAATCTTCACTCTATTTACTATAGTTGAAGTTATCACAAACATTTTTGTCGAGATTTACAAACTCTACGTTTCGTTCAATTTAGCATACCAATCAATAAAATTTGAATGAGCTGATTTGTTGGCTAAAAATATTTTAACAAAAACTCTACTTCGCGGTTTAATAATTTCTTTAATTTAATTTAATTTTATACGACTTTATGGTAAAAAAAAAACAAAACATTTTAAGAAAAATTCTTTTTTTTTTTCTTTTTTCTTTTTAACAGCGAAGAATAAATTCTTAAGATTTCTAACTATTTCTTATTATATAACTTTTTTCTTTTCCCTCTTTCTCCTTTTTATCCCGTTATATCTGTCTGTCTGAATGGATTGATTCCATTTCATAAAAAAATATTCGGTCTGAAGAGATGTATATAACAATATTCATGAAATAATAAGCAATATGAATTTTTAAGATGTTTTCTTAATTTATCATTATATATATATATATATATATATATATATATATAGAGAGAGAGAGAGAGAGAGAGAGACAGAGAGAGAGACAGACAGACAGATAGATAGATAGATAGATAGATAGATAGATAGATAGATAGATAGATAGGGTGAGAGAGAGAAAGCAATATCAATAATGAAAATAAAATATTTCAATTATTTCATTAGTTTCCTGGAAATATAGCAGTTATTTTTCTGAATTAAGATTTCAGCAAAAAACCGCTGAGGTTTGTATGAAAATGTCCATAAAAGTCAAAGTATGATTTGTGAAAATGTAAGTAAACCATTTCCGTTTAATTATTTATAATTTATAACTAATGCTTTATCATTTGATATCGTGTCTTGTATTTGCAAAGATCTCTTGTCTTGAATATTTAATCTTTCGAAAATACCAAGGTTGATCGTATGTTTAGTAAAAAAAATCATTATTACTGTCGATATATATATATATATATATATATATATATATATATATATATATATATATATATTCAGTTGTATGGATATGAGTTTGTGATCCAGGGTTTCATGCTTTTGCGATCATCAGACAAACTGGTTTATTCTTTTAAAAATTGAATCTATTTATGCTTGTTTGTCTTTGGTTATGTTTGGTGGTTGGAGGGGGAAATTCTCTGTATTCGTCTGGGATGACACTCTCACACATACAGACACACATACATACAGGTGTACGCATTTTAGTTCACACAAACATACCAATATAAACAATCCGAGATTAGGTGCTGGGTCACAAATTCATATCCACACAACTGAATATGTTACCTCTGTCACTGATGTTAGAGTTTCCACTAAGTACTGCGTATATAAAATTATATATATATATATATATACATATATACATATATATATATATATATATATATATATATATATATATATATATATATAGATAGATAGATAGATAGATAGATAGAAAGAGACAGACAGAGAAAGAGAGGGAGAGTTGCTTTAAAGTATGTTTTCCAATTGAATTCTTATTTTTGAGTTATTTACACAGCAACATAGAACTTTCCTCAAGAATACTAAAACACTTTCTTCATCTCCTATGACAGTTCACACAAAAGACTCATTTTATTGATTTCACTGCACGTTTCGATTTCTGTCAATTCCGTTTACTTTCCGTTTAATATTCTCTGCTTATTGGTTCCTCATTGTTTTGTATAAATGTTGATCTAATAGTGTTTTTGTTATCTTACATATCTCGATAGAAAAGAAAAAAAAACTGTCACATGAATAATAGCCAACAAAGATCGATCTTTTCTTGCATAAAACAGCAAAGAAACAACACCAGATTTTTGTCCTTCTTCCCTAAATCAATATATTTTAAAATGATAAATTTTCCTCAAACAATATCTACATGACATCTTATCGATTCACATAAATCAATTTAAAAAACATATTTATGCGCACACCTATTTATACACACACACACACACACACACATATATGTATATATATATATATATATATAATATATATTTAAACAAGTTGTATTAATTTCAAAACGTTTCTGTTTTATTTTTCTAATCTTCGAATAAGTTGTTGCACATCGGGATTAAAATCATGTTTTGTTCTGTTTTTGTCCGTGTGTTTTTGATTGTCACAGATATTTTCAGGAACTGAATATTCTCAGGTGATTACTATGTTCGGAGAAACGAATGTAGTACGGAATTTTGCGGATACGCTTTGTGAGCAGTATCCCGTTAAAACCTATGTTCTATTGCTTTTCTCCAAAATAATCGAAATTAGCTTTTAGTGTAAGTATATTTAAATGATTAAATTCAACCTTTTATTGCACGCACACGGACACTCACACTCACAACCCCCATACACACGCACGCATACTTTTACATACGCATAATGATTATCAGTGCGGATGAAATTATTTCTTGGTATATCATTTATTTCTTGGACAATATTTTTACCAAAGTGCACATTCTCTCACTCGTTTGTCTGGATGTCATATGTCTGTGATGAGTTGTTTCTTAAGGATAATTGCCAATGAGCCAGATACATATATATAATTGTGTTCATGCCTTTTCCAAAGAAACAGTGTCAAGTGACCATAAAACGCTTCAGCCCCGATTCACCGATTCTGTGTCCTGTGTTGCTAAGCATTTCCTATCGTAAATACTGCATAGGATACAGATATGCTGATTGAAATTTTGTTAGCCCCATTTTTTTTTTTTTTAATAAAAAAAAAGATTACTTTTAAATTAAGTCGCTGAAGCTCAAGTGTTATCGCGTCTCAAGAACAGACCGAATTTTCCAATATTTCCCAATGTGGACTCTGCAAAACCATAGAATTCCGTGACTTCGGTTCAATGGTTACGTAAGCCATTCTATTATTTGTTTAATTTCATCATCTGGATCGTACCAAAATCAGAAAAAAAAAAACATTAGTTTTAATCCAAAAATAAAAACTTTCAACAAAAACACTGACGTTCCATGAGAAAAAGATAACCGATAAATAAACTATTTTTTTTTTTTTACATTTCTGTGAGAAAAGAATTAACATGTACATCTGTAGAATATCTCTTGTATGATAATCCAAAAGTATATAAAATAAATGCGTTGTCGCCAAAAATTGTTGCTAATATTGAAATATATCTTTGGATTCAAGATCCATTTCTTGATACTCTAAACAAACAGCTTTTGTGTTTAAGAGAGATCAAATTAAATTTAAAGAACCTCGGTTATCAAAGCTTTGAATGAATAATCACAAATTGTCGCTCAAGCTCTGAATTTTTTTTATAAGGTTTAACCCAACAACCTATCAACACCACAACCCTAAATTTGTGCAGGGACATCTTCATGGTATGCATATTCCAAAACTATGTATGACAATAGATAGATAGATAGATAGATAGATAGATAGATAGATAGATAGATAGATAGATAGAAACCACATGATATGAACAGACATATGTGAAAAGAGAGAAAGAAAGAGAGAAAGAAAGAAAGAGAAACCGCATGATATGGAGAGACAGGCGGATGTAAAAAGTGAGCTTTATTTATTGGTTTTGCTTTTCAATTTATTTGGTCATTTGGATGGCTTTGTGTGTGTTGGTTTTGCGAATACTTTGGTTTATTATAGATAGATAGATAGATAGATAGATAGATAGATAGATAGATAGATAGATAGAAACAGCACATCATAAATATAAATGACGTGAGATAGATAGAAACAACGTAAGATAGACAGAAATTGCATATGGGCACAGATGTAGATAGACAGATAGATAGAAACCATATGATATGCACAGACAAACAAACGTAAAAACAGTGATATATATATATATATATATATATATATATAGAGAGAGAGAGAGAGAGAGAGAGAAAGAGATCGCATGATACAGCGAGGAAATAATAACTAAGAAAAAAGATAGATTTTTATTACTTAATCATTATTTCTGGTGGATACTCGTATTAGAGTAGACGCTCCGTATATTTATTAAACGAATCGTCTACTGAAATACGGGTATCTACTAAATATAGCGTTTAAGTAATAAACGTTTGTCGGATTAATAAATGAAAAATCCATCCCCTTTCTCCACAGATAGATAGATAGATAGATAGATAGATAGATAGATAGATAGATAGATATGGTCATAGAGAGATAGATAGATAGATAGATAGATAGATAGATAGATAGATAGATATGGTCATCGATAGATAGATAGATAGATAGATAGATAGATAGATAGATAGATAGATAGATAGATAGGTCATCGATAGATAGATAGATAGATAGATAGATAGATAGATAGATAGATAGATAGATAGATAGATAGATAGATGTGATATGATATACGTACACACAATTTTGGAGTCTTTGTAGTCTGCAAAATAACTTAGCAGCTTTTAACTTTCGGTTGATACTAAAAGATAACAGATTATCTATTGCATGCCTAGAGGTCAGCAACGTGACTTCTTGGCTGAAAGGCTTTTATCCAGCAGGACTTTACAGCCTCTAGCATAAAGGTGAGATTGATGAACAGTAAAATCGAGAATTGATGTTGCCTTCCGGTTCCTATACCAAGATATCTCTCGTAATTAAAGATAATTCTGTCCTAACAATTTACTACGAATATCGAAATGATATCAGCATACATGCTCTGGCGAAAATTCAGCATCATTATAAATTGAGACGAAATCTAGCTTTTGGACTTTCTTTGATTCTTGTTATATAATAATACGCCTTGGTACTGCAGTTCTGTCCAATGAACTGTATTTCGGTTAGTAATTATGAAACCTCAGTTTACTGTTGGAGACTCGACTTTGTAGGCTGCCACGAGCGTTTTCTTTTAAAGATACAAAAATAAAACGAACCTTGCTTTCTGTTCCTTGCAATTCAGACATATTCCTCGGGGGTCCACACGGAGAAGTTATGTGAGTTTGTAAGTGGAAATTTTCACTTCTTTTATATAAATACTCAGGCTTTCACTTACAGTTAAATTTATTAGACTATCATGATGGCCATTGCTTGACAGCAGGCGTCCACTGTAGATATTTAGTAACTCATATCTGATTCAGTACAAAACTATAAAAGAATCTACTAGAACGAAAGATCTCCAAGCTTAACTTAATCGGTATAGGTCGTCCATTTTGAAAAAAAAAAGTGACACTTAAATAACAGATAACGGAAAATATGATACCGAAATCAGAAGTCGCATTGGGATAGCAAAAGATGCTTCAAAAAACATAAGTAAAGTATTAAGAAACATGAAAATGTTGTCAGAAACAAAGAAAATAGTGCTAAACTGCTATGTAATATCAGTCTTTCTATATGGCAGTGAATGCTAGACAATTTCCTGTGTCTACTGGAGACGTTGGTGCATGTGAATAACGAGGAAATTTTAAGTAAATTGGAAATGAAAAAGGCACCTATACTCACAGAGTCAATTGGAATTTCTAGGAGACATAATGAGGAAAGAAAGCTCCGAGAAATTATCATTCACAGGAGCTGCTGAAGTCAAGAGGGACAGAGGAAAGAAGCGAATGATCTATGACAAAAGAGGGAGTGTGACGGATATTAAAAAGACAAATACTGCTTAAATCTACAAAGGATAGGAAGTTGAGAAGACACATGATCGCACACACCCTGAAATGATACGGCATATAGAAGAAAGAGTCAGAAATAATATTTCAATCCAAAATAAGGATCTAACTCACAAATCATATAACTGATTCAGGACGTGGGCGATCATGATTCTTCCCTACTTCCTATCCTTTGCAGCACTAAATAATTAAAAAAAAAATTTTTCAGTTTTGATAGTAGCGGATACATTCGACCTTGTGCCATATACAAGCTACGCTTAGAAAATTACCCTTAATTCCTTAGAAGGGGCACATCAACGTGGTGTAATGATTAGCAAGCATGTCTCGCGAGATCAATTACGACTGAGTAGTGAGTTCGATCCTCACTGGGTGCCCCATAACTTCGGGCATGGTCCACATACAAAATAAGCTTAGAAAATTACCCTTAATTCCTTAGAAGGGGCACATCAACGTGGTGTAATGATTAGCAAGCATGTCTCGCGAGATCAATTACGACTGAGTAGTGAGTTCGATCCTCACTGGGTGCCCCATAAATTCGGGCATGGTCCACATACAAGATAAGCTTAGAAAATTATGCTTAATACCTTAGAAGAAGAACTTCGATGTGGTGTAATGATTAGCAAGCTTGTCTCGCAAAATCAATTACGACTGAGTAGTGAGTTCGATCCTCACTGGGTGCCCCATAACTTCGGGCATGGTCCACATACAAAATAAGCTTAGAAAATTACCCTTAATTCCTTAGAAGGGGCACATCAACGTGGTGTAATGATTAGCAAGCATGTCTCGCGAGATCAATTACGACTGAGTAGTGAGTTCGATCCTCACTGGGTGCCCCATAAATTCGGGCATGGTCCACATACAAGATAAGCTTAGAAAATTATGCTTAATACCTTAGAAGGAGAACTTCGATGTGGTGTAATGATTAGCAAGCATGTCTCGCGAGATCAATTACGACTGATTAGTGAGTTCGATCCTCACTGGGTGCCCCATAACTTCGGGCATGGTCCACATACAAAATAAGCTTAGAAAATTACCCTTAATTCCTTAGAAGGGGCACATCAACGTGGTGTAATGATTAGCAAGCATGTCTCGCGAGATCAATTACGACTGAGTAGTGAGTTCGATCCTCACTGGGTGCCCCATAAATTCGGGCATGGTCCACATACAAGATAAGCTTAGAAAATTATGCTTAATACCTTAGAAGGAGAACTTCGATGTGGTGTAATGATTAGCAAGCATGTCTCGCGAGATCAATTACGACTGATTAGTGAGTTCGATCCTCACTGGGTGCCCCATAACTTCGGGCATGGTCCACATACAAAATAAGCTTAGAAAATTACCCTTAATTCCTTAGAAGGGCATATCAACGTGGTGTAATGATTAGCAAGCATGTCTCGCGAGATCAATTACGACTGAGTAGTGAGTTCGATCCTCACTGGGTGCCCCATAACTTCGGGCATGGTCCACATACAAAATAAGCTTAGAAAATTACCCTTAATTCCTTAGAAGGGGCACATCAACGTGGTGTAATGATTAGCAAGCATGTCTCGCGAGATCAATTACGACTGAGTAGTGAGTTCGATCCTCACTGGGTGCCCCATAAATTCGGGCATGGTCCACATACAAGATAAGCTTAGAAAAATACCCTTAATACCTTAGAAGAAGAACTTCGATGTGATGTAATGATTAGCAAGCTTGTCTCGCAAAATCAATTACGACTGAGTAGTGATTTTCAATTCTCACTGAGTGCCTAATACTTTCGGCCTGGTGCCATATCTAAGCTACGCTTAGAGAATCCTTTAGGGACCTTGACGTGGTATAATGATTAGCAAGTTTGTCTCTCTAGAATAATTACGATTGAGTAGTAATCAGCTACGACTAAGTAGCGATCGATCCTCAGAGAGTGCTCCATAATTTCGTCCTTGTGCCCATCTAAGTTACGCTTAATACATTCATATATATTCTGTGTACTCTGACGTGTTGTAATAGTTACCGAGCTTTTCTTGCTAGATCAATTATAACTCAGAAGTGAGTTTTGTCCTCCATACTTTCGGCCTTGTAAGTAATGGCGATAAAAGGGCGATAACGATTGCGATCTACTAAATCGCCATTAATTCTTTAGTAGTTATTTGTTTACTTTCCGAAAATAAAAAAATAAAAGTCAGCAGATATGGGCTTCCTGAGATCTGGAGGAGGGATGTGCCATTCTTAAATGGATAATTAAACCCTACTGAGATGTGAAAACTTTCAATTGATTAGCGTTTTAATGCTTGTTGGGCCAGAGGTTTTTTTTCCTTTATAAGAAGTAGGCAGACTTGACCCTGCCGGAAGATATACGTTTATTACTGATATTGAATGCAAAGGCCGGTACGTGTAAATTTAAACTGATAAAAAAAAAAAAAAAAAAAGAACAGGGATGTCTACACATGTATCCACTAGATATAACGTTTAAAGTAATGACAAATTACCAGTATATGTAAACAAAATGCCAGAAATGTTTTTCTACCGACGAATACTAAGAATAACTTGGACAAAGCTTTTTAGCAACTAGGAAGTATTATGAAAATAGGAACTACAGCAAAAAATGTATACCTGTAAATAATTTTACCTGTAGATGATTTAACAACAGATTTTCTGTAGAGTCTTTGCCAGCAATTGTTTAAACACAGCCAGCTACAGATGAATCTTGCGGTAAAAACAATATTAACTAAATAAAATAAAATAAAATCAGCAAATGAATAAACGTCACCGGAAAGAAGATTAATTTAAATTAAATTGAAGATACAATTTGAAAATATCTGCTTTTAATTCACTTCTGCCTTGTTCTCCGCGTCCGTTACAAATTTAATTAACATATTTTTTTTCTCTTTCCTCTCATTACCATCACCGCTGCTCATTTGTCGTTCTCTCATGTGACCGGCTATTATATTCTGGCAGATACGAAAGCAACTGGCAACAGTCCAGTTGATACTTATTCAAAGCGAGTCATTCTGATTAATTAGATACATCAGTAATGTCGATAATTATGAATTTGGCTAAATCCAGAAGTTAGAAATACGAGTCTTAAGTAAAATCGAAACATTTAATTAGAATTGGCAATAAACATGTTTATTCCAATTCGAAGAATGGCAGAATCA
>CAHIKZ030000331.1:1697500-1720000 GCA_903632075.3 Acanthosepion pharaonis
TTGCAGCATTAATCAGCAGGTAGGTTAAGCTCAAGTTTCCACGTTCACTACAGAAAATTGTCCTACGGGAGAATGGCCTAGTGGATGAAAATTTTGTTTTGTGATTTTAGTAGCATAGTAGTTGCGAAGTCAGTGTGTTTGTAGACTCAATTGAAACGGGGGAGCAACAACTAAGCAGTACGATGAATAAGGAATTGACAATCTCCCTAGACATAGGCAGTGGAACGAGAATAGTCTATCCACGTTAAGGAAATGAGTTCGGCTTAGAATTCTCTGCAGGTTACTCAATATACACAAAGATGAGGACAACAGTCTGAATATAAATAGTGTAAATAAGTGTTGCTTACATATTCAGTCCCTGGTATTCTCAACATCCTTCTGTAGAGTTCATCTATAAGAAGATTGGCTAAAATTCACTGCCATATACGAAGGACGATATTGCATAACTGTTTAGTACTCTTTTCTTTATAACTACATTTTCCTGTTACTTAATATTTGCTTAGCTTTTGGAAGGCATCTTTCACTATCCCAATGACCCTTCGTATTTCGGTGTAGCGTTTTCCGTCCTCTGTTAAAATAATTACCAGATATTTAATTTTTGTACTTGCTTGATTCTGCAGTTTCTAGTTTGCAATTCGCATGTTTGGCTGTTTCTTTTGTTGACTACCATAGATTCTATCTTCTTATAATTCTTACCGTAATACTATAAAATATAATAAAAATTTAAAATGAATGAAATAAAGTCATAAAAAATTCATAAAAAAATGCATGAATTTTAAAAATTAAAACTATAGTGCATATTAAAAGCTGAAAAAATATATTTATTTGAAATACCTCCCAATTAAAGAGGAGACAAAGATATACATTTTCATCTAAGGATGCTGAGTGCATATGAGCTGAGTAGGTGTGCAAAGTGGAAGCTTAGTGAAAACGAAAAGAACCCTTGTATTTAGAATAAGAAAGAGAAGTCTGAAATTTCTGGAACACATAACTAGGGATGAGGGCTCGGCGAAGTTGACACACACAAGAAGGAAATATCGTGTAACCTTCCTAAGTAACTTTTGTAAATCAATGGCAAATCACGCAAAGCGGGGGATAGTAAGGAAACAAGCATCGCTTAGAACTACGAAAGAGAGGAAGTCGCGGAGATCCATGATCGCTCACATCACAAAGATTATAGTAACTTAAGTATTGCGACATCGTTTATATATTATATTTTCTTACCTGGAACTGATTGAAATTCTTTTCGGCAGCAACCGCAGAATATATCGTATAATCCCAAGATAATCCGTCTATATCCGCTTCTATAAAATTTTGAAAATAAGCCGTAGATCAAGGGGTTCATTAATCCTGATAAGGACGTACTGAGAAGCGCATACAGAATTGCTACATCACTGATTTGATGACCTGCCTTCTGGAACGTGATCATCAGCTGTAAAAAAAAATGTAAAAACATGATTCAGATTTTTATGCATCTTCCGTCAAAGAAAGAAAAAGACCGAATATAATCATTCAATTCGACCCATTAGTATCGATTGAACAAAATAACACAATTTATTAAGAACTTCAAAGTACAGGGAATTGTGGAGAGCCATAAACTCCAATGTCCTGAATGGACCCAGCGAATAGAAGTATCAACTGTTCAACATAAATATAATTACGAAAAACGATTACCGTATCTGACGGCATATAAGACGTGCGTCTTTTTTTTTTTTTTTTTTTTTTTGCTAAAATATCTTGTAAAATTCCCCAGCGTCTTATATGCCATATGTAGATTTAAAATTCGTGATAGTCGGTCGAAATCAACTACCTGGCAACTTCTATTAGCTGAGACTTTAGAGTAACTTTTATATACTTATTGTCACTATATTTAAAAGGCTATTAAGCATATTAAAAGTGTTATCATTGATAATATTCAATATATTAATTTCATCACGTTTAATATTAGTACTTTGTTTCACTAAAATTATATGCAATAAATTCAAATTATATATTTATAAAATATATTTGTTTCAGTAATATTTTTCTTGCGATAACTTCCGGTTGCATTAGTATAAATACAATCAGGATTTTTATATTCTAATTATTCCAAGACAGCGTTTACAAGACGCAGGTTGTACAGCTTCTATAAAGGACATAATAATTTTTTTTATAAGCTTGTGTTCTTTTTTCCTATTTCGTTTAATTGTAATCATGGCTTGTTTAACCAAAATAATACCTCATAAAAATAGAATAGGCTGTACCATTTACTAATAATTTTACTCATTTTAATAATTACTAATTTTTTCTTGATTTGCCATACTGAAATTGGGGTGCGTCTTATACAACCGTGTGTCTTATATACCATCAAATACGGTAATATACAATCCAGTTAATGTTAGTATTAAAATTATTAGAAATTTTCTGTTGCTATTGCAAATGGAAGTAGCTTACGACACATTGAAACAGCTCTTCACATACCATCATCGAAGTTAAGTAACATCGAGCCTGGTGAGTACCGAGATGGGTGACCGCTTTGGAAATTGTGGTACTGTAAGCTGAGATGTACAGGTGGGATGGCTTATGGTCATATCACGTTTAAACACCGGTTCTGGTACCTGATTAATAAGTATCATATCATTAAATTAAGCTATGTCGAGACTGGTTATTAACTAGATGGGTGACAGCTTGAGAATACCAGGTGTTGTATTCTTGAATGTGTGGATGGTGTTGAGGGATAACGGCTCGGAATTGTTAATCAGAGACCTGAATTCTAATTTCATTTGATTTCATTAGGTATTATAATTAGAAATGGGCACGTGGCCGAGTGGATAGAATGTTCTGACCATGAAACCCGGGTTCGAATCTCACCATGGTCGAATTGCCAGAAAGGAGACTTCCTGATTTTATCGGACTGGAGGGATCGATCCCTGAAAATCATACCACGGGTTGACTCAAGCCTTGTGGGTAGCCGTCAATACTTGTGCTAGCAGGGCTTGAGCATACTGGCTTTGTTCAAATTGTTAATCACACTAGATAATACGCCCTTCCTCAGAAACTGTAACTGAGCACAGCATAGCTGCAATATAAACCATTGTGGGCGTTGAATAAACACAAATGCGCCTGTGCAAGCGTCTGCAATAGTGATGGGCTAGCCACCCTAGTAGACGGGTATCCTCGAATACGTGTGGCTAGGTATACACATTTAGAAATACCCGATATATCTGTTGACCTGCCACCCCGTTTAACGTAAAAGGTTAGGAAAGAAACACAACGATAAACGGTTAGTGGTTTTGGGAAGTATAATTTCTTCAAAAACAGTTTTAATGGGAACATTTTATGAATTCCAATCGACAGTAACGCAAAATATTTCCTTGTAAGAGAAAGACTAATTTCAAAATTACAATTAATGCTTTAGGAATTCAACCAAAGAGCGATAATTTTTCACAGCTATAACGGAAATATATCTTTACGCCAATATCTGCTAATAAAAAGATGAAGTGATAAAAAACTTGACGTTATATATATATATATATATATATATATATGTGTGTGTGTGTGTGTGTGTGTGTGTGTGTGTGTGTGTGTGTGTGAAAATATATAGAAAATAGGAAGGAACTGGTCAGGTAAATAATCCAAAGTTCCTTAGTATTTTAGTTATTATTTTTAAAAAATAGTGCTCGATACAAAAGTAGAGCATAAATATAATTATTTATTTAAAAATATGATTCCAACTCGCGACATAAGAGGTCTCATGTTTCAAAACAAGAGCCGAAAACTTCAATATAATTATTTAAATTAAATTGAGTTAAAGTAAGCTCTGTTCCATCTTCAAGCGAAATTTTTTTGGAATAACGTATTTCTGAAATTTACGTGTTTTAATAATTGAAATCAAAATTTCCTTGGTAACAGCTAGGGCGAATTGTTTAAATAGGGTAGGCATGTGTTGGGTGTTAATAATGAGTATTAGTATAAAATTACTTTCATAGATGTCAAGTCAGGGAAAGGTGGGGGTGTCTAAATTTGAAACGGAAGATGTATTCACCCTAGTCTAGTATGCGTGTCTATGGAGATTTATTTATTTTTTTATTTTATTTTTTTATGATGAAAGGAATTTGTGCATATAAAAAACTGCCGTAACGTTTGTTTTTTGACGACTTCATAAAGGGTTATCTTTTTTGTAGGGTATTTAAAATATTTATTTGGGCTATGGATTATGGAAGTTATTATAGTGTATGCTTGTTCTTAGCTAATTATTCAGACCATGAATCTGATGATTGGGCTATGGATTAATCAAGTTATTATATTGTATGCTTGTTTTTAGCTAATTATTCAAGCCATAAATCTGATGATGTCGACAAAAAACCGTTAACTCATGTCTATTGTTTAATAGATTATTATTATTTAGAAGCTTAATAATGTGCAATTTCTCATGGAGGCACAAAGGGCATGGGTCATCCAAAAAAAAATTCGCTTGTCGCAAATCATATTTTTAAATAAATAATTATATATATATATATATATATATATATATATTATTCGGTCGAGCTAGCTCAGATATTCATCCCGCCAACCATCATGCTCCTGCCTCATAGTCGGAAGGTTATTAGGGTGGCATTCTGTATCATAATATAGCTGGTCAATGTAGGTGGTTACTGGGCGAACAGCCCGTCTTCCTCCATGGCTACGTCTCCAAATCAGTAGATATCTCACAGGTTTTTGTTTTGCTCGCCATTTTCTTTTTATGTGCAGTTTTCTTTCAGGGCGTAGGCGATCATGGCCTTCCACTTCCCCCTATCCCGTGTGGCTCTCAACAAGTTTTGTGTTTCTGCCAAATCCACCAGACCACTCTCCACCATCCACCTGCCCAGGTCCGCCACGTATATCATGCACTGCTTTCCCCTGTTTCTTTTTCCATCTATTCATCCCGTGGGTATCAGATTCTCCAGGCCCTCCTTCCTCATCACGTGTCCTAGAAATTTCATCTACCTCTTCCTTATGTTAAGCATAAGCTTCCCCCTTGTTTGCATCCTTCCCAAAACCTCATCATCGCTGATATGTTCGGTCCATGATATCCTCAGTATCCTTCTGTAGAACCACATCTCCGCCGCTTTGAGTCACTTCTTCATCCTTGGGGATACGGTCCAACATTCGATGCCTTATAGGAGGACAGATGTCACATAGCAGCTCAGTACTCTTTTCTTTGTCACCATAGAACTCCTCCTGTTTCCCATTACTCTGACCGGCTTTGGAATGCGTCTTTGGCCACCCCAATCCGTCTTCGGATCTCAGCGTCGCACCTACCGTCCTCCGTCAGAACATTTTCCCCTATACTTAAACTTCCGCACATGTTTGATTTTAGTGGCCCGACCTGCAACGTTCTTCCAAAGCGCATTGTGTGTTCGCGTAAAATTATAGAATGTCAAGGATTGGTCCATAGAGATGTAATGCAGTTGGATGCTGTCTCCAAGAGATGTTAAGTATAACTCTCAGCATCATCATCAAGTTTAGACTCTAGAGTTTTAGTTAATGTCCAAGCAGTGGCACCATACATTAAAACGGACTCGTGAAAGAATCTCCAGACTTCCAGATTACATCGATTTTATTCAAGGCCACCCTGTTTTAGCTATGCGAATTTTCATGTCCTTTTCTGTGGAATTTAGTTCGCTTCCTAGATACGTAAAAGATTCGGAGAAGATTCGACTAATATTGACGCAGACAAAACCAATTAAGTCCGGATTACTTTAAAACCATAAAACAAATTAATTCGTTTGTTGTTTTTTTTGTTTTGGTTTTGTTTTGTTTTTGTTTTTTTTTTATAAAATCGGCTTCATTATAATCTATTTATTAAAATTATATTTGTCAGAAACAAGAAATCGAAGCAGTAAATTTTTGACAATATTAGAGAAAATATTATACGTATCTTTCAAGTTGAAAGAGCTTTTTCGTGCTTATGTCGAATGCCCATATGAGATATGTTATCGACGGTTATTTTTCCATTGGGTATTTTACAAGAAAGAAGAAAGCTGTTTGTCGTTCTACAATTATTATTTTTTTTAATTATCGTTGTGTTCCTTTCATTTGGTTATTGTCAGATGATCGGGACTACACGTGGAACACCTTCTGAAAATTGGCTGAGACTTGCGGAACTAGCTTGTGATAATGGTTGTGCACGGGTGCTTCAAGTTTTACTTCTTGCTTCTTTGACTGATACTGATTTCACAAATCACTTTCGTTTTTATTGTTTTAATCATTTCACCTCAATAAAAGTCCTGAGTAGGACGATAAATTACAACCGGCAGCAAGGTCTCTGGTCGAGGTTTTGATGAGTGTGGAACCACTCCTTAATTGTTGTTTTTCTCAGAACAACTCTAACTCGGAATAATGAAACCTGATAGGGTCGAAGCTATGGGCAAACACTGAACTTCCAAACACTATAAAAGTATAGAAATACATTTTTATTGTAAAAATACCAGCAATAAATTTTATATAAAAAGTTACCAACAATACATTTTATAGCAAAATGGCCAAAAATATATTTTGTCTCTAGGGAAGGCATAAAATCGCATTCAAAATATATTTAGTTGAAGTCATAAAACTGTGTTCAAACTATTTAGATTTTGATATTAAATCATTCGTAGAGGTTGATATATTGCTAAACAAAATCGAAAAATATCTGTCTATATTTCTGAGATGAGGTATTATGTACACTATTTACATTGCTCGGAGTATCATTCTTATCTTTGTTGCCATAATTATCACAACGTTTCGACCGTTGTACTCTCTGGCCTTCATCAGTTGGTTGGAATGTCGAACTGAAGGACACATGGCACAGTGGATAAAGGCGTTAGTTAGATCCAGTGACAGCACCCAAAATATGTGAGTTCAACACCTGGTTACGGCGGTGGAGAACTTTGAGAGGGGAATTAACAGGAGATAACTGATAACTGACATCCATTAGACATGGTACGTGGAACTAGAACAGTCTACCCCAGCGAGCAAAATAAAGGGTTTAGTTCGACATTCCAACCACCTGAAGGTGGAGAAGGTACAACGGCCGAAACTTTCTGATAAATATGGCAACAAAGATGAGGATGAGAGTCCGAGCAATGTAAAATCAAAGAAAGAAACCAAAAGCAAAGCGATATCGTCACTAAGACGCACAGGGTTACTGAGTGTGAAGGAATCGGAGAGAAAAAAAAACATTATTAAGGAATGAGATCAATAAAAGTACAGAGCTTAGGAAGATAGAAGCTGGCGATTAAATTTGCATTTAAATGTTTGAAGATCAAAGCTGACTGAAAACAAGAATGCGAAAGAGAAGTTCGTGAGAATAAATTATTAGAATAGAACTTAGCATGTTTCATCCAACAATTTCAACAGTAAAATGATCTGATGTAATTATCAATCTAGAACTGCGCTTGAATTCGTAACTCATCCGAACCATTGCAATGAAAATATTTATATAAAAAGACACAGGGAAGCTACTTTACGAAAGTTGGAAAGCGATCGACAGCATTGCAGATTCTTCATCGAACTAAACAAAATCTAACAGTAATATTAACGAACATGAACGAATTGAGGACGTATAAATTGCATAAAATACATTCTGGTGAGAAACATTGTTTAGCATGACAAAGGGAATCAATCTTCCTAACAACAGACTTAATACTTGATCCAATATAATTGATCCACTTCATGTCAGTTGAATACGTTTTTTAACAATTTTTTTTTTCATTTTTTTTCAATAAATAATTTCTTTAGTCTTACTGATCATATGAAGAACATAATGATTAGCCATCATGGTTGTTTGTCTCTTTTCGTTTCCGGCTATTGGGGATGGAATGACAGTCTTTTGAAAATCATTCTACCAAAATGTTCAGATCACAACTTGACAAGATGTGTTGATTATCACGGATCTTACACTTTTAAAACTATAAACAGGCACAGATATATAAATTTTGATTATTTCCTGACAATTAAAAACAAAACAAATAATCAAGGAGAGTTTCAGGTAAATAAAGACATATTTTAAAATTTATTTCTTCCCTACACGCAAGCTACTAGTGGCCAGCTGGTGGGCCGTCTATGGCAACGTCAACAAACCTCTGGTGGCAGTCAACGGTACGCCACCGGTGGGCCACTCACGGTCCGCCAGTGATAACATTGCCGAGGCGAACACGCCGGTAGTCTGACAGCGGCCCACCAGCAGTAAACTCTAGTGGCATGCCACCCAGTAGCAGATTGGTGGCTTGCGTGTAAGGTTTTTTTAATTGCAGGAAGAATTAAAATCATTTTGAAGCATTTAAATTGTTTTTAAGTGTTATATAATAAAAAAAAATTAGAATACTTGCAGTAAAGTTTGGCAAGTGCTAAAGATTCCAATGATAAGTTTGGGACCATTTATTTCAACATGCCAGATTTTAGTGGATGGATTTGCTAATCTATGTCCAGTAGGTTATGAATTCAGAGTTTCCCTTCTCCTAGAATAGTTCTGGAACGATACTGACGAGACCAGTCTGTCCAGCAATATAATCCGTAGCTGTTGATGAGAATACATGGATCATACTATTCATTAGGATATTCCCACGAAGATGAACGTAACGAACTCGCCTCGTTTATGTCTTGTTCCAAGCCGCTAACTATTACAACACCTATACATCCTTGCTTGCCATAAGTGTAACCGTTTTGTGAACAGCTTTCTTAATTATTCTGCTGTCAGCGAAAGGAGTGTTGTAAAAACGTAGTGAAAATGGGTGCAGCTCGCTCTGTAATCTTGTGAATTCATAAAAGAGGATAACATTTTAAGTAATAGAAAATTGATCGAACAAAAACAAGCACACAGGTTGCTGGAAATGTATTGTATTTCTAAAATACAGTATATTTGACAGGGTCATTTGATGGTCGGAAGTAACGGAAAATAAACGAAAAAGAAGCGGTGATTTTTCATTAGACCGTGAATTGATGAATCAACAACTGGGGAGAAGACGAGACTTCTCGGAAGAATCTCCTCCCTCTAAAATTCTTCATTAAGGTCTTGAGCGAGCAGATGGTTTGGTAAAATGGCTTGAGTAGGGAAGTTTTCTTACTCACTTTACTCTCTTGGTCACTGACAAGTAGTTGGTAATATTTCCCTGCTAGAGTAAATAAGATTCTATTTCCCTGTACTATTTATTATTGCATGAAAAAAATTTTCCCCTGGTGAAATGATCAATTTTAATACTCAGTGAGAAATCTACACAGTGTGACTTTTGGTTATTAGTCTGGAGACAGCCGATACAACCCACTACAGAACAAAAACCGTATTACTCCATTTCGAGATTCATATGATGTCTTGAAAGTAGCGCATATTGATATATCTTTTAAAGATTCCTCTGCTTAAGGCTGGGATGATTTGTCTGAAGACTACATTCAATCAGCTGCATTTCACTCTTACTTGTAATATTATTGAAAAGGTTTCATATTTTTAAAATTTGCATGAGAAATGCTGTTGAAAATTTTAAATGGAAACTTTAAACAAACATTTTGGGAACAAAATATTTTAACAATTTT
Source organism: Acanthosepion pharaonis (assembly GCA_903632075.3). NCBI lineage: Eukaryota > Metazoa > Mollusca > Cephalopoda > Sepiida > Sepiidae > Acanthosepion > Acanthosepion pharaonis. Next base: position 1,707,032 of record CAHIKZ030000331.1, read on the forward strand.
CTCTTGTTTAACATTTTAATTAATTATTAAAATTAAACTATATCCAATTTCAAATGTAAAGAATCTAAATTAACATAATTGACTACTTTTCCGTTTTAAGTGATTTTTAATTTTATTTTAGTTAGGAATTTAATAAAGATAAACATTAATGGTCCGTATATCTAAAAAAAAAAAAAAAAAAACAGAGGCATCTGTTCTCTATACTGAATTGGACCAAAATTAAACATTTTGGTGTATACATGGTCGACAGAAAAAAATGTAACCAAACATTGATTTGGAGTTATGTTTGTCGAGTATAGTGATTCCAGATGTTTTAAATCGTGTTACTTTTTTATTGATAAACCCGAAAACCGAATCAACATGTTTTATGATTTTTTTTTAACGTATTCTTATTTTTACCATATAAAAATCAAAATCTCATTCGTTTTATTGATCTTATCAAAAACATAAAGGCATTCATTATAGTTGAATTTGTTTGTCTTTTGTTGTTAAAATGATGACCATTTAGATTGAAGAGACTGTCATTCTTATAAAATCACTAGCAGCATGGCCCGGCGTTGCCCGTGCTTGATTAAAAAATCGTACGACTCATACAGCAATCGCTATCACTTGACTTAAAATATTTTTGCCCTTCCTTGCCTTTCTTTGCCGTGTTGATGTTGCTACATGCCTTACTTCTTGCCTATCTCACACTGCGAATTTTTTCTAAGCTCTATACTAAACATTAAATCTGTTACGAAAAAAGAACTAAACAAAAACGATCAACTTTAAAAAAGGACTCATAACTGGAAAAGCTGAATGAAAAAAGAATGATAACAAACAAATACTTTTTCACACCCAACCCAGTTCTGCGGAATCAGAATCAATTTGAGTTTAAGCAAGCCAATTGGAGTAAAGTGCCATGCAGATTTAAATTTTTCCCACTTGTGACGAATGCAGCTTTCGATTTTTATTGCATGCTAGCATGCTAGTTAAAATTCGTGTCAGTCAGCTGTTGGCTTTCACGCAGGCCAATAGAATCTTCTTGCCTATTCGTGGCAGCTAGCTATAGGCTCTCACTCTCCGCAAACTACATGAAAACTGTGGTAGAAGCATGAAAAAATCGATTATTTCCACTATTGATGGTAGTTGGGAAATGCAAAGTCGGTCTTGGCCTTCCCACTAACTTGGAGCATGTGCATGTAAGTTTTGGTGCAAATCCGTCGGAAATTGCGGCCGTGCATTCGTTACACACACACACACACACACACACACACACACACACACACACACACACACATCCTGCCTTTTATAGATAGAGATCCATTGTTGTTACTTAAATTGCGAATAGCAATCAGGTTTGTTAAAAAAAAAAGTTAGCTTTAATACTCGGGTTCGATCATGCCATAGCTGATATGTCTAAGAAGAGACTTTTTGATAATATTGGCTTGAGGAGACGATTCGAGTTTGGTACGTTTGTTAAGCGCTTGAAAACGATACCAGTGAATTTTTCTTATGTGAGTATGATATTTCCTTATTCGTATTCGTATTCGGCTTATGTAAATTATGTTTTTGCTTTGAAAGTCCTTGACCTAATGAACGTCTGCTCTGCGCTGATATCTCGAGTTTTTTTTCATCTTTACTGATTTTAGACAACTATTCTTGAGCGAAATTCAGTGATGATTAAATAATAATCAATGCTGACAAAGGTATATCGTTTTAAAGTTGAACATCGATTACATTGCCGAACGCATAAGACTTTGATTAATTTTCCAAGTCTCACTAAGACTTGAAGAAGCTAAGAACTGAACTTGATAGAACGCTGACTTAATTAACTTAATTAATCGGTAAATCTTTACTGCACGCGCAGTAATTACGGCACAACTGAACTTATTCCTTAAAATGAATGAAATGCGACGTAAAAAAAAAACGAACAAGCAAAATTAAAAAAAAAAAAAAAAAATGGAAAAAACGAATACAGTTCAGTCAAACGGATTTTGATACGATGTCGGGTAAATAAATTAAAGGGAGGTAACTAATACAGACACAATTCAAAACAAGATCGACCGACCTGCAACAGCAAATCAGACGGCGAAACTCGGTTCAACTCAACGTATGATCCCGACCTATGAGTCCAGTTTTATTTAATATAAATTTATGTAAAGGTAAATATCTTATCTTCATTCTTTTGTGTATATATGTACGAATATATATCAACATATGTATATTGTGAAAATTCTTCTGATGAACGTTCCTCTTTGGCATCTCGACGTCATGCATTTCAGAGTAGTACTAAATTGGCTGTTAGGTCTCATCCGTTTACTGCTGAAATTGCTAAATGTAACCATAAATTGTATTTTAATGGTTTCTTCTCTCACACTTCTCACTTGCGAAACTCTTTTCTAATTCTTTGCTATCTTGTCAGTTATAATATAAAAAAAGTTTAAATATAACGTCCATCGTCATTTTCTGTCTCCTTGAATCCTGTTCTTTGTATTGTCCTTTTTCTTCAGTATAGATTTTCCTCAGTTTCCTTCACTCTGTTAACTTCATCCCTAGGAACCTATTTTTTCTTCGTGTCTTTATCGCCTTGATTTGGATGAAATAGTTAAAGCAAAAAAGTCTTCATTAGTAAATCCGGTGTCTGATAGATACATAGTTTTTTTTATGATCTACATACTTTAGTTTCTAACATTACGCGTACATGAAATTACGCGTATATGAAGCATCAAATACAGAAAAATGAAGTTCTATGTATTTACTTAAACGTTTATGCGATTATCAGAGGCAAAGGAAAGAACTATTGAAAAACATAAGACATTCTAGCACACTCGTCTGTGTGAAATAAACACAACAACAATGGTAACAATAATTCTGAATTGTACCAACGAGATACAAATAAATACCCTTGGCTGCTGGGCACTCGGCTGTTTATATAACACCGTAAGAGGTAAATTATGTCTTACAGTATCTTCCTGTGGACGCTCACCTTTACCTAAAGAGACCTTTCAATTGTTTTTTTTTTTTTGACACATTTGATGTTGTTCAACACCCACAGTCTCAATCTGTGGTTCATACTGCGACGGTGCTAAGTGGGCCAGAGTTCTCAGTGTCTAGGTGAGATTGATCACCAGTACCCTTAAAATCTTGTGATGACTTGTGAATTAGTGCTAGCCCAACTTCTTACAGAATGCGTTGGCTGGGCCGCGATGGTCAACAATTGGTCAGGATATTTCGTTGGCGTGGTATTTTACAGTGATGGATTTCTTTTGTCTAAATTTTGACTTTAGGTCATAAAAGGGCGTAAAGTTAACAGAGGGTCGCAAGAATTTTGAAGCATCGATACGCTTCCCACACCAGTTTTTATAGACAGGCTAAGAGCACACGCGAAGGGACGCTAAGCCAAAGAGCGGCATGCGTACTTTTGAAGTTCTTCTTCCCGCTGTCTCCTAGAATACATTCTGCCGCATCTGTTGATCTTCTCTAATAAAACGAGTAATAAAAAAAGTTATTTCGTTGATACCATCAATGCAGTAACGTTGGAGCCCAGTGACGACACGGAAGGCCACAAACCATTGACGGCCTTCGAAGAGTTCCGTCGTCAACCCAATTTCAATTACAGGGTTGGGGAAATGCAGCACCACTCTAGAGGGAGCCGCACGCTGGCATTGTGACATTAGGAATTCATTTTTCTGACAAATTGACCATCATAAAATTCGAACCCGGGTTTCATAAAAATCAACGTTCTAACCTCTTCCCATATAGATATAGGGAACACTAATTCATACACTTTTCTTTTTTAATCGATGTCACCCCAAGCAAATCAGTACAGCCACTTAGGAGGTTACAGAATATGAAGGAATTAAGAAACAGAAGCATTAGTAATGAATAGTACCATATTACAGATCCGCCAGTAATCACGAGAGCCAAATTTGTTAGAGGCTATGTACATCAGTATCAGTTATGTGCCATGCGTGATACACGCTTAGGCGATCATGTATATTTCGATACATACTGACGAGGCAGATTTTTTTTCCCCCAGTAGGTTGCCATTTCTTTCCGGGTAATTAGTAGGGCAGACCAGAATTAGAGGATCCAAACCTTTCTCAAGCGTATTAGCATGTAAGTGGATTCGACTGGAATTCGAACTCGACTCTCCGATTCCTCAATCCGAGCCGCTACCCATTATTCCACGAAAACTGTAATGTCGCACTGAACAAGAAATACAAACAAAACATTCATTTTCAGAATGTTTTTTTTAAGCGCTAAGCGTTGAAGTAATTAAGAAATACAACAAGTTTCATTTATTTAAGCTTTCAAATTGGTGGATCTATGTGATCCAGGATGTAATCATTTCTTCAAATAAACCTATTTGTGATTTTATGTATATGTTATGGGGGGAAAAGGCCTGTATGGGAATATTATTCCAAAGTTCGAATTCCTGATTAATTCACTTTTAATGTTTGCTGCTCAGGATACTAAGAATACTATATACCTAACGATAAATTTTCACGGAAAATGCGAATGAAAAGGACATTTGTATTTACAATAAAAAAGGGCAGTTGAAATTTCTAGCACACATAACGAGATAGGAGGGCTTGAAAAAATTAACACTCACAGGTAAAAGAGTCATAGGGAAACATTTAGAAATCTAACGAGTTTATGAAATAAATGGCGGAGCAGAGATTGGGAGAGATGATAAAAAGGCAAACTGAGAACTCGAAAGGACAGAAAGTTGTGGAGAGCGATGAACGCCCTCGTTTGGAAAAGATACGAAACTGTGGAAAGCCATATGACATAAACGAATAACGTATTTATTTGTAATGTAACGGGTGTTTACTTGAGACAAAAATAACAAATGTCAAATTTAATTTGGTACACTCTACAGATTGGTAAGGAAATTAAATACAAAGTGAAAAATTTAAGGTTTCTATATTTCCCAAAAGAGATGCTGCTTATATTAAAATTTGATGTGCGTACAAAGCAAATTAAAACAGACGAAAATTTGTCCCCACCTTTTCTCTCTCACCCTCTCTCTCTCTATATATTTATATATATATATATATATATATATATATATATATAAACCTAGTGAGCCAGACAAACCTACCCAGGTTTCACCTAAGCGGATCGTCAGGGAAGGCTGGCGCTGCTCTACGGTTATATTGAGCTCTTTTGTTAGTTAGTTGTTTACTCGTGTCGGGATTTTTTTCTTTGGGCTTTAAACCTGTATCTGTGCGATTTTTTTCGACAGACTTTCATGTTTCTAGCTCTTTCTTTTTTAAAAAAAACTTTTTCCTTCGAGATTGATTTGATTATTATCGAATAAAAATTCGAAGGTTTTAGAAACGAGTATAGTTACATATATATATATATATATATATATATATATATATATATATATATATATATATATATATATGTAGAAAGCTATATTTACGCTTATTTGCGTATACTTCCATGTTTTGTATGCGTAAAGATACGTTTTCAGACCTGTGCATTCTAGAGTCTTAGTAAAGAATTTATTCCTTCCAGCAGGGTTCGATCCTGCATCTCTCTTGTAATGACAACCATTGTTAAATCCGACGTGGTTGTAGATCGCGGAGGACTTTTACAATCAAGCAAAGTGTATTTACCCTATTTATGAAATGCACATCTCTTATATTTGGTGGATACACGTGTTTGAGTAGACACACCTAAAATAACTAAAAATTGGTCACATGCCTAAAGCCGGATCGAAACTAGACTAAGTCTCCTAAAGATAAAAAAAAAAAACGAAGAAAGAGCAAAATGATCACGACGCACATCCGTGCAGACTGGCACACGCGAGCGCGCGGACAAGCACACTCACATAACAGAGAATATAGAAAAAAATTGCGCCAGTACTAAATGTCTATAAAAAGGAAAAAAAATTAAAACATATAAGAACAGTCCATCTAAATGAAGGTAATATCAAGATACCTTCTGAATATATATATATAGACGAACAGGTCCATCTACGAAATTCTGGAGTCGGGATATATATATAGGTAATATCAATCAGATTCTGCCTATATATATATATATATATATAAATATTGAGTTTTATTCTTCCTCTTGTAATTTTTATTCTAAAATATACATGTAGGGGTATTATATCACATTAATCCTATATATATATATATATATATATATATATATATATATATATATATATATATAGGCGGAGGATAATAATGATATTATATATATATATATAATATATATTTAATTCTTTTCATAATAATAAATAATAATAAAATAAGCATTTTTTAATTAATGCAAATATTCTTATCTAACCCCTGAGAAAAGAGAAATCACGAAACCCCGAGTCGACATTCGATGAGTATTGTGAACTTCCGATAATATAATATTTACTGTAAAACACTATAGAACAGTTTATTGCTCGAAATTCTGTTCGCTTTGATATACGTTGAATTATATCATGTTTCGTATATCAATAAGAGACATTGCTATGATTTACATTATTTATATTCTGTCTTCCTATATCGATTTAGTTAACCTACAGGGAATTCTGAACTGAACACTTCATTTAATCTACTAGGTAGACTGTTCTCGTTCCACTATTCATTTTTAGGAATATTGTCTAGTTCTTATTTTTAGTACTGCTCAGTTATTGTTCACCCGTTTCCACCCCCTCCAAGTATAAACTGTCCGACCCAAGGATTGAACTCACAACCACTATATTAGCAAATTAGTGATATCACTCTTAATATATATTTTGTTTTAATCATTTCACCCCAAGCAGGGTAATAAAGCCAATATGCCACAAGGGTTTACTGAGCCTGAAAGAATAATGAAAAAAAAAAACATTATTAAGGACCGAGAAAAAAAAGAGAAATCAAGAAGATATTTTTATAGATCAAAGTTGGCTGCAAAGCAAAAAGTCGGAAGAAGGTTCCACAAGAAACAAGAAATGCAAGAAAAGAACTCGTGGGAGAATCTAACCAATTCGACAGTAATTAGATCTTTTTTTTTTTTTTGCGAATCTAGTGCTACACATAAATACATAAAACCTAGGTTCCATGGAGCAAAACAGATCAGAACAATTAACATGAAAGTGTTTATAGAAATGTCACAGGGAAGCTACATTACGGCGATGAAAACATACTCTGAAAATCTAATTCTAAATACTTTCGGGGCTAGAAAATATGTTTAGTGAACTGATTCGTCTTCAGAGGACGACGAACAACGCTTTTGCTGCAAAGTATTAAGAGCTTCACGATGTATCCCCGTCAGGTTTCCGGCAGATTGGGAGTTGCAATAAACTTTGTCTACTCTCAAGTGGATGCTTACATATGTCTATTTTTCAAGAGAGTTTTCATTCGTCAAACAAGAGACAGGCATCAACGAGTCCGTCTTTCATCGATACGTGCACTGAATGCAGATGGGTTCGTGATGAATTTCTTCATCGTATGTTTGTCTCTTGTAGAAGTTTTTTCCCAGCTTTCTTTTTGCCTTTTTATACAATTTATGCCAGCTCATATATGCCAAATCTAGACAATACATTAAGCCCATTACGATTACTACTGATGCAATTTGGGATAATTAAAAACAACACCTCTGAAATTGATAAAAGCTGAAGGTTAAATAGAACTGGCATCAAATTGTAAATTTATGAGCTGACAGTCTCTCAATCTTTAACGTTTAGATGTAAGTTGTAATAACCAACCTATCCACATTTACGCACACAGACAGAGAGAGAGAGAGAGAGAGAGAGAGAGAGAGAGAGAGACACTTACACACACACACAGATAGATAGATAGATAGATAGATAGATAGATAGATAGATAGATTCTGACAGTTCACATGGTATTGTGCAAGATATAGTGTGATAGTATAAACAATCGTGCTTGGCCAATTAGATTAACTCACCTGCTGCAGCCATCATATATATATATATATATATATATATATATATATATATATATATATATATATATATATACAGGAGAGAGACACACACACACTTAGACACACACACAGACAGATAGATAGATAGATAGATAGATAGATAGATAGATTCTGACAGTTCACATGGTATTGTGCAAGATATAGTGTGATAGTGCTTGGCCAATTAGATTAACTCACCTGCTGCAGCCATCATATATATATATATATATATATATATATATATATATATACAGAGAGAGAGAGAGAGACATAGACACACACACACAGATAGATAGATAGATAGATAGATAGATAGATAGATAGATAGATAGATAGATAGATACTGACAGTTCACATGGTATTTTGCAAGATATAGTGTAATAGTATAAACAATCGTGCTTGGCCAATTAGATTAACTCACCTGCTGCAGCCATCATATATATATATATATATATATATATATATATATATATATATATATATATATATATAGAGAGAGAGAGAGAGAGAGAGAGAAAGAAACAGGCAGACAAACAGAAAGAGAGAGAAATGAGAGGGAGTTTTGATTAAACGTGAAAGTAAGGCCTACTATAAAACAACCTCTTCTTTGATCACAGAATTAATGCTGATACAACGTTGTCTAATCAAAGACAATACAAAAAACGTAAAATCAAAAAGCCACAAAAATCCTTTAGGAGAATCACAGGTCCAAATTTACATATTCAATGTCCCTTCATCTTTAATGTGATGCAATTTTAACTGCATTTTCTGTTGCATTTTCGCCCATTTTTTTTTCTCTTATTAATATCTAGGATTGATTCCATCAATAAAACCGTTGTTTTATTTTACTAATCTCATTTTCAGGATGAATTTAAGTTTTCTGTCTTATCCTGTATTTACTCTCAATAGATTAACTAAAATATTCAGCCTACCGACCCGGTTGATCCATCAATTCGAAGATATGCCGGTAATATTATTTATATGGCAGAGAACCTAGTAAATATTGAGAAAGCACTAAGAAAAGCCAGCAAGTATATTTTAACCCTTATCGTAAAGAGGAGAAAATTTGAATACATCAATAAACATAAAAAAAAATAAACTATGAGCACAACTTTTGTTTCGGAAGGCCCGATCGAGATGGAAAGAAACCATAAATTCTCATCAGGGAATTGGCTTTACTTTCGGTCCTGATATTGTCTGTTCCCTTGTTAACTTATACTATGCCAGATCGTATGATGCAAGTCACTTTTTTTTAAGAATAATCTTAGTATTGACCAAGCAATAATGTTAACAAAAATTCAGAAAATCATATGTATATGAAATGCTCCAATTTCAGTTTATAATATCAGGTTTTTATTAGATATATTCGCAATAAATTATTTAGTAATGTGAGATTTTCGTATGCAACTAAGGAATTCTTCAGCTATATTATAAAAAATATTACCCCCATAGGCATATATATATATATGCATGTATGTATAAATTTATATAAACATATATATATATATATATATATATATATATATATATATATATATAGAGAGAGAGAGAGAGAGATAGAGAGAGAGACTGCTAACAATCGCAGTTGCTGTAAACTCTTAGTTGCGATTTGAACTGAGTTTATTTTATTTTTTGTGCTGTGTTACTGGTTTGATCTGTCTTAGTTGATTTGGCCATTTATACATCGACTACTATCTATAATTACATATATAGATATATGTCTACCCTAGCGTCTGTCTCTTATTCTCTGTCTATGTCTACTTTGCTTTTTTTCGAATTTTCTCTTGGTCCCTAAGTTTATTAATTCTTGGCTTTTCTCTTTATTGTTTTTCACTTTAAGTGCTTTTGTCAGGTACACATTTTGTTGTTAAGATCGCAAACGCAATTTTGTCAATACTTTGCTTTGTCTCATATATATATATATATATATATATATATATATATATATCAATTACTTGTACCCATAGAAATAAAACAAAGATTTGAAGAAAATAAACGTCATTTTTATAACTTTATGGTAATTTTCAGCAACGCTTTTTCAAAAGGAATTCGTTGGCGATATACAAACACAATTAAGACACATTAATAATCTCCAATTAATCATAGGCTGGTTTTGACAATAAAATAAGACTTTTAAGAATTATCCACATTCGAAAACCACCTTGTGATTTTAAAATTGAGGTCAGTCTCATTACGATGAGAAACTAATGCGTTTTGAGTGTTGGTTTTTAAAATGTCTCTTTTGTGTTCCTATAATCATTTATTTAAACTTCTTGAGTTTTCAACAATATATTCTTTCCAGCAATCATTGTAAAAACGAAAACCCAACACACATTATTTTAAAAAAATGTTCAGAAATTTAAATTCCCACCTAAATTCATTCCTGTGTATGTATAATCATACTAAAACACATAGTATCCTTGTCTACATTGATAAATATTTCAGTACCCACACTATTTACAAACAAACCCGCATATCTGTAAGCAAGAAACTTTGAACAAATTAAAGTAAAAACGTATTATTTAATGAAGATAAAAAAATACGTATTAGCCTTAATAAATATGTGGATATAGAAATAAATTAGATTACGAAATGGAAAACAATATAAACAAAAACAATAGAGGGCGTAATATCTAACCCATATTATAACTGTGAAATAAAAACGAAAATAAACTAAAATATCTTTAACTTAATAGCAAAAATATTGTAAATTATCCATATTTATTAATAGAAATATTATTAAAATAATTTACTATTACAAGGAAAACATGAGTAAAATAATAAACCATCATAAAAATCAAAGCAAGATATAAACAATAATATCAATGATAGCATTGATTAATTGACTGGTTCGTTTTTTTATGTCTAATCAAAATTTTGCAGGTTCTTTAAAGCCAGAAAATATAGGGTGTTCCAATAACATGGACCGATTTTATATGTGAATTAAGTTTAAGCGTCTAATGAATTTTTTTTCTTTTTCTTTCAGATTTAACAACTTATGTCTTTGGCAATTTCAACCATGAAAGATCAACAAACAAACAACGTGTTAAAATTTCAAGAGTGCAATTAGAAAAATTGTTCGTAAATTCAAACAAACTGGGTCGGTGGCAGGTGTGAAAACAGTATTGCGTGCTCGTTTACGCCGTTCAGCTGAAAACATCGCTGCAGTTCACGAAAATGTGACCAAAAATCTAGATACCTCTATTCGTCATCGCGCGCAGGAATTGAACCTCTCCACAACAACGTTACATCGTTTCAAATTGCACTCTCGGTTGGTCGATTATCTTGACCAAAGAAATCACGAAGCCCGCGAAATGCATTTCTGTTTGAACGACCATTTTCGTAACAGGCTTCGATAACTTTAACACGTTGTTTGATTGTTAATCGTTCCTTGGTTGAAAGAAGTTGTTAAACCTGAGAGAAAATGAGAGAAAATTTTTTTTAAAAATCATTAGACGCTTAAACTTAATTCACATTTAAAATCGGCCCAAGTTATTGAAACATCCTATACTTTTAGATGGTCAGAACTTTCTGGAGATAATAATAATTTACTGATATTAGTCCTACTAATTAACCCACATCTGAGGGGAAGAAGAGGTAGATTTATACCTTTCCCGAGAGTATTTGCGCGTAAGTGAATATAACGAACCCGACTGGAATTGGAACTCTGCTGTCTGATTAAAAATTCTGTGAATTTGTAGCCCTTATCTATAACATCACTCGCATCTCCTAGATTACAGCACCTAGTTTCTCAAGTGGTCACCCATCTAGGTATTGACCAGGCTTGACGTTTCTTAATTTCTGTAATCGTAGGAGAATCGGTGTTTCAACGTGATATAGCCGTAAGGATCAGTGATAGCAATAATTATAATAACAATGGTAGTTCATGGAAAAAAACTTAACCAAGAATGTATAAATATACGGTAAAAGCAGTAGTAATACAGAGGGAAAAAATTTAATCAACGGAAAGAACGTTATTAAAATATAAAATGTATTTTGAGATAAAAAAAGAAGAAGATATGTTAATAAAGCACTTTCTAAGTATATAGAAGAAGGACAAGAAAAACATCTCCTCCGACATTAGGCAACGGTGTATCCTACAATACGATTCAATAAAATTATCCAGTGTAAGTAGCTAGCATGCTACGGAGCGGCGCACATGCACCACTTGTTAAATTAAACTCGTATGTGAATAGATAACGGGATGGCCACTTTGGAAATTTGCTGTCCATGCTGAACGCGACAAGGCGGTGTTAGTCCATTGTTCTCTTTCATGCAACAAATGACAATTAATAAACCAGTTTATGTCTCCTCGAGATGGTTTAATGGTTAGCAAGCTTATCTCGCTAGAACAATTACGATTGAGTAGTGAGTTCTATCATCACTGAGTACCCCCTACTTTCGGCCTTGTGCCACATCTAAGCTACGCTTGGAAAATCAATATAAACCAGTTTGTGAACGACGACTGCTATCATTGATATGATTGGTTATGTTTTAACTATTGACATTATTTCGACGTTTTACGCTCCGGCCTTCTTCAGGTGGTTGGAATGTCGAACTGAACCCTTTATTTTGCTCACTGGGGTAAACTGATCTAGTTCCACGTGCCATGTCTAATGGATGTCAGCTATCAGTTATCTCCCGTTAATTCTCCTCTCAAAGTTCTCCAGCACTTAGGTCCTGTCACTGGATCTAACTAACGCCTTTGCCGTGTGTTCTTGGGACATCTGTGTATGAATTTCTGGGTATTATAAACCTAATGTCTTCATCATTCTTTTTGTTTACCAATGTTTATATTGCAATTTTTTGTTGCTATTATCGCTTTTCTCTGGCATTCCTTATTACTAGTTCCCAAATTGTATTCATTTCTATGCTTGGTCGGCTCAGGTGATGTTTGTGGCCTAGCATATGTGCTGATTTTTCCAAAGATATTCTTTGTCTATTATCTCAACATGATCCCATAGATTGCGGTGATCTCATTTTCTCTTCATATGCGGTCAGCCACGCCTGATTTTTCCACTTTCCCTCATGTTACAGCTTTCTGGTGTTCTTGAAGTT
>CAHIKZ030000331.1:1722500-1750000 GCA_903632075.3 Acanthosepion pharaonis
TCGATTCCAGTCGGAGGACGAATATTTTTCTATGAAAATTTCTCGGACATTCAGGCCTGTAAATGTTGCTAATACTGTTTATTATAAACAGAGCATTTACTTAAATATTTGTATCTATAAAAAGAACGTATATATATATATGTTAAATAAGAAAATATTTATAAATGTTATTTTTTTTTATTTTAGCTGCATCCGTATTTTGTGGTGGTCATGTGTTATGGAATAGAGTGTTTCGGTATTTCGAATTGTGTTGTTTGTTTTCATTGCTCCAGTAGATCTAAAGTGTTTATGTTTGTGGCATTAGCACGCACGCACATATGTGTTTGTTCATATGGGCATTTTTGGCTGTCTGTCTAGTAGTGTCTATGTATGTATTTAATTATTGAAGATGGTAGTGGGAAGAAATAGAGAAAGATGTACGTATATGTGTGTGTACCGAATATCATCTAATATCTGCGGGCGCTAATACAGTAAGTGCGTGTGCTGACTTTGGATTCAAATTACGTTACTGATTTTGAAGTAAAATTTATTGTTGAGGAAAAGTCGTGTGCACCGAGAAATCCTTTGGTATGCAGTGAGGATAGATAGATAGCTGTAGGCTTAACTGAATTCTATCTATATATATATATGTATATATATATATATATATTAAAGACATTTTTATGTTTAACATTCTTTTTATAGATACAAGTATTTAAGCAAATGCTCTGTTTATAATAAACAGTATTAAATAACATTTACCGGCCTGCATCCTATACGGAACCGTCATTTACGCTGACGTGCCTTAACCGACTCGGCCACAAAGAAGCGTTCGGTAGGCAAGGTCGAATTTGTATCTATAAAAAGAATGTTAAACCTAAAATGTCTTTAATAAATTGTCGGACTTTGTCCAATTCTTAATATATATATATATATATATATATATATATATATATATATATATATATATATGTATTTACATTTACACACACACACACACACACACACACACACACACATATATATATATATATATATATATATATATATGTATGTATGTATGTATATATATATATTATATGTAATTTTTAACATATTGGTGAGATATTTGCTGTGTGTTACAGGAAGGTTTCAGCTTGTTTTTCAGTAGTCTCGAGAGCATGACAGGATAATGAAAGTAAATGTATGAGAAAATTAAGTTACATCGTCTGCAAATGTCTGGATTTTACATTCTATATGTAGGGGCTTGATGAATATTGGTGATATGAAAAAGTGTGTATTTTTATCGAGGTAAAGGTATTAATGTTCCTTCTAGATATTTTCTTCGTAATAGGATATGTTCGTTTTTTTTTTTTATTATGGTAGCATTTTTAACTCGAAGTTTTGGTTGGTTTTATTTATTTCTGTTTCTGAAGCGTTTAGTTGGTTGTGGGGTCCCTTTTGTGTTCATAAATGCAAAGTTTTACTTTTCACGACTTTTCGCCTAAATAATTATTATAGCACTGTAGACATTCAATTTTAAATCTCCCAGCTTTAGAAGTAGTGTCAGTTCTTTGTGTTTGTTTTACTAAATCTCTGATCGTCTTAGATTTGGTAGTTATGATCCTAGTGTCGCTGATGTTCGTTGAGGGTTGTTAATAGAGAATTATTTGATGGAATCATAAATTTAGTGTTTTTTGTTGTTGTATTTTAATCTTTTGAATGTTATATGCTCTTTTTCCCGCGTTGGGAATTGAATAATGAGGCAGTGAAGGAGCCTAAGTGTTTATTTTTTCTTCAGTTAAGTTAGTGGTTCTCAGCCTTTTTTAACTATGGACCACTTTTAATCATATATTTTTTTTTTTGGTGGACCTCATAACCATTTGGTGAAAAATAATGATTTTATTTTTTACACAGAGATAAGTTTAGGAACTGCCTTATAGAAATACTAAATGTATATGCTTTATTTTGAAGGAAAACTATTTTAATGAAAATAAATTTGTATTTAACAACTAAATCCTATGGAATATTTATGTACACTAGTAAAATAACTCATAATAAAACATTTGAAAATATGTATTAATACATAAAATGTGCAGATTTATTCAACGAGATCCCTGTAGTTAATACAGCTGAAGAGGTTAATACTCTTAATCCTTCCTTTATATATAATCCTTATATAACTTATATATGAAATTAATTTTATTATTAATATTTTACTATTTTTATATCAATATGTTAATATTTTATTTTATTAATAAAGGGTGTTCCAATAACGTGGACTGATTTCAAATGTGAATTAAATTTAAGCGTCTAATGAATTTTTTTCTTTTTCTTTTATTTGGCCGACATTTGGGCGATATTATTTTTCACACATAATTGCTATAACTTAAATAACACGATCCAATAGATAAATAAATAAATTTTCACTGACTTTGCTGACTTTGATCCGTCTTAATGAAACACCCTTACATATAATCCGTCTTAATGAAACACAAGCTATTATTATTCAATATAATAAATCATAATCTTTTATATATATATATATATATATATATATATATATATATATATAATCCTTCCTTTATATATACTTCTCAGTTTTTATTCAACATTTAAAATGAAAACATTCAGTAAAATAAAAGAGACACTACCTTACATTACTTGATGTCGTTTCTGCTATTTTTAGAGTTTTTTTCTATTTTTATTATTTTAATATGGTGTAGAAATTCCAATTCTCAGTCGTAACAACCAATTGGAGGTGAAATTGCTCTATGGAATAATAAAATATTACCGTAGACCACCATGTCCATATAGACCTCAGTTGAGAATCACTGATCTAGTTGTTTGTGACTGCATAATCTGAAGGCCCTGTGGTAAAAATCTATGATTAATCTCATTTTATATTTTCATGCTGTTGGAATAGAAATGGATGGCATTTTTATTAGTATGTTTTCAGCAGTTTTTTTTAAATCCAATCACAGGTAAAAAATGCCTAGTCTAAAACATATTATCTCTTTTTTTACTATTAGTATCATGTAACTATAATGTTATATGTTGGCTTCAATCTGCAAATTGGTAATAATGGTTGATATGAACTTAGTCATCAGTAATCTAATATTGGCTAAACAAAAGCAATAGTCATACAAAAGCTAGGCTTATCAATGCGAAAATAAAGAAAACGGAATAAAATTAAAGAAATCTCTGCGAACGCGTGACATTGTATGATCTATAGTATCCTCGCTGTGGATACAATAAAAAACATTACATGAGAAAATGAAAGGCACTTATTCTGGCTATATATTCGAGCTTGACGGAATAAATTCTTGCCTTTTCTATTTTATACCCGGATGTATAAACAGGCCTCATCGCGTAAATTATACACTGGGTATAAAACAGTTCAGCCTTGAATAACTCTTATATACTCTGTGCGATGGGTAAATTGTCGTCTAAATTACGCAAAAATGAAAATAACACTGATATCTCATTTAAACATATATTTACCAAAATTGCAGACAAATATTTTGAAATAAGAAAGAGTACACGCAATCAATAAATTCGCCATTGGTTTCAACCACAGCTTCCAGACGACTTCGGAATCTCCTGAAACTCTCCTGGACGGTCTTCTTGCTTAAGAAGGTGAATGCTACTATAATGTCTGCTTTCAATTTATCTTTGGTTTTACAAAGAGTTTTGGTGGTCTCTCGCTCAACTGTGGCCCACACATACAAACCATAGAGATTGCAGGCTGGGGACTTATGTGGCCAGATGTAAAAAGTGGTGTGGTCGCAGAAATTGTCTGAGGGTCATTATAAGGTTCTCCTGCTTGTGTGGCATGATGCAAAGTGCTGTTGGTAGACATAGGGTCTTCCAGCAGCCACCCACTTGACAGAGGGTAGCACTATCTGACTAAGGACCTGATTGACTAGGATGGATCGTTATCAGTCATGGCCTGAGTGCCACCAACAAATTTGGGGGTTCTTTTCTTATCAGAACGATCAAAATAAGTTTTCCGAGCTGCTGTACCTTCGTAATACACATTAGACGCATTCGCACTGTGCTCAGATTGACACCCAAACATTCTGAAATTTTCGTATTGGAGTTCCGGCGCGAATGACAAGCAGTACAGTATGTCGGTTAAAATTTCTGATGAATTGCGTTATGGTGCTCTTTTTTTCCCGGACGGTACGCACCTGTCCCTACTATACTGTGCAATCGACAAAATCAAAAAGAAACAACGCGCATGCGCAAAATTAAAAATATAACATGGCGACAATTTACCTACCGCACTCTCTATACGCTAGCATGAGAGAAGACACTTCGATGTGGTGTAATGGTTAGCGGGGGTTGTCTTGCTAGATCAATTACGACTAACTAATGGGATCGATCCCCTTTGGGCGTACATGCGGTTTTGTCACACCTAAGCGACGCTTAGTCAATCACTATAAGTTTGAGCATTTCGACACGAGTTAATGGTTAGAAAACTCCTCTCGTTTGTTCAGTTATGACAAAGTGGTGAGTTCGATCCTCACTTGGTGCTCTATACTTGCGATCTTGTGCTACACCTAAATTACACTTCGTACAAAAATAGTCGATTCGATGTGGTGTAATGATTAGTAACCATGTCTCCCAAGACTGATTAGCGACTGGGTGATTTATGCTTACGGACTTGTGTTACAACTACAACATGCTTAGTAATAATAGACACAAAGACAAGAGCGAATGGTTTTACAAGATTGTTTCACTAGATCAATTAAGACTGAGTTAGTTTCGATCTTCATTGGGTGCTCTCTTTACTTGCGAACTTATGCCATATCTAAACCACCCTTCGTAATAAAGAAACACTCCAACATGGTGTAATTGTTAAAAAGCTTGTCTCGCGGATAAAATACAGCTAAGGATTGAGTTCGGTTCTTACTGGATGATTCATATTTACGGCTTTACGTTGCATCAAATCTAAGCTCAGTAAATCAGCATACACTGGTTTGAGGGCATACACTGGGCTGTTCCGTCTGCCGGATATTTTTATTTGTTCATTAAAACTCTTCCGTTAGCTAATGGAATCACGATATTCTGCAAAAAAAAATCTGTATTTCCTGGATGAGATGTTATCATTATTTACATGCGGAGTCATTTTCATCATGTGAATTTTGATCCGATCGTGTCGTAGCAGCAACAATCATCAGTAGGCAAGTTAAGTATAAGGTTCCAATTTATCAACTCAGAAATCTCCCAGGGTGCAATAGCCTAGTGCCTTAAAGCTTCAATCTAGTGTCATAGTAATTGCGAGTTCAATCCCTACACGGGTGGTGTGTACTTGGACACAGTGGAATCTTCGTGAGCCATAACTGAGCAGTACTAAATAAATAACGAAATATCCCTGGACAACGAAACGATAAAAATATGATTGTTTTCGTTCCGCCATAAAGTGTTCATTTTTAAATTCCCTGGGGGGTTAACCGGGTCGACAATCACCTGATGAAGGCCAGCTAGGAAGTAAACCGAAACGTTTTTGATAATAACAATAAAAATTGTGACAATAATCGGCGTGTACATAATGTAAACAATTACAAAAACTTAGTTCATACGATTGACGTTTTAAGACAAGAAACTCAGATGGTAATTTTAAATGAAAAAAAGACGTAAGTACAGAATTGTCTTGAGTATTTTATGTCACTCGGAACCAAGGAAAACCGGTGAGTTTCAAAGATGGTAAATGAAGGCACAGAGTCACTTTTCAATTTTTAAGAAACAATTGAAAACTAATTAAAAAAAAATTGCTGTAAACATATCATCGTTTCCTTAGAGTTACATTAAAGGAATGTATTTTCCGATTAATTCAGATAGGCTCAGGATTTCTAAGGTAATTTTATGTATGTTTGCTGAAAACACTGGCTTCCTTCACGCGCCCAAACGATACACGTTTCATATAAAAAGAGTTATTTGACCCGTATTTTCTTTATTTTTTTATTTGGGTTTTAAATCTAGAAAATACGACTGGAAAATGCAAACAAATATTGAATTATGAAAGTCTTTTATGCTCTTCTTCATCATCATCATCATCATCATATTATTATTATTATTATTATTAGAGATACCCGTAAAAAATTCAGTTTACTTTTTTTTTCTTAAATCTTAAACTAATGACAGAATACGCATTAATGGCAAAAGACGCATTGTAACAGCGAAAGATTTCTTCCTAAACATAAAGAAAATATTAAAGAACCGAAATATTTCTTTAGAAAAAAAAAAGGAATACTGAACTGTTACGTTACACCAGTACTCCTATGTGACAGTGAATACTGGACCATCTCCTCACAAATGAAAATATTTTTAGGTAATAGAAATGTTGCTCTACAGAAGGATGCTCAGAATTCCATGGACTGAACAAGTGAGCAACCCACGAAGCTTTAGAGAAAATGGAAACAAAAGGATACTTATACTTAAAATCCGAAAGATACAGTTGAAATTTCTAGGGGGCATAATAAGGAAAGTGGGATAGGCCATATTAAAAGCAGGAAGTATAGAAGAACTCTGAGCATAATCTACTTAACGAGCTTTGTGTAAATGGCTGGCAAAACAGAGTTTAGGAGAGATAAGAAAAAGACGAAATCTACTAAGGGCTACAAAGAACAGGAATGGCACGATAGCCAAAGTCATGAAGATACACGGTACACAGAAGGAGAAGGAATGAAGAATTAATGAGAAATATTAGGTTGGTGCAAAAAAATAATGACGTAATAATGTCGTTTTTGACGTTACGTCAAAAACGACATTATTACGTCATTATTTTTGCACCAACCTAATAGTTTTGAAATCGTTAATACTTACCAAAGCAGGAAACCAAGTGAGATAAAACAAGATCAGAATGACGATAATCATCCAAGATAAAGCGATGAGAACAGATTTCTCTGCGTGTAGTTGAGCTTTTCTGAGGGTGTCATTGTTCGTAGGATCTGGGTGCTGTATCGGCTTGTTGCTCGTGTCAGACCACAAAATGCATAAAATCCGACTGCTTACTGCACTCGCCAGCAAGAAATTGCCGTAACCTACCACCAGAAAGACAACGTAGAACACGGACTCCTGCTGACCATTTGACGGCGTCGAAATCCAAGCTTTACATATTTGGCCGTGGTTCTGCATGGCTGACGGTGCAAGGTCCATAAGCGGAAGTGACGAGACAGCAAAGGAAACAACATAAATTCCAAATATGGCCAGCCGAACACGATGACGTTTTGCGACCGGCGCCGGTGATGGGAATGGTATCAAATTTGAGTTAAGCGCTCGTAACCGGTCTATGCACAAGCTTGTAATGATAAACATTCCGACAAGCTGTAACCAGATGGTGGTTACTTGATAAAACTCACAGGCTGGTTTGCCTCCGTACCAGGAGTCACTGAAGTAAGAAAACAGTCCCACGGGGGTTGGTATCACAACGGAAAGAATATCTGTGATGCTAAGGGCTACAATCAGTTCGTCCATCACAAGGCGTTTTTCAGGTGGTCGCCATTTTAAAATGACGACCAGCGGAAAGGCGTTAAATACAATCATGGCTACCTCAACAAAGATGCTTAACACACCTGATATGTCCTGGAAGGCTCCGATTTTATGGTTGACCCCAGCCGGCAAGTGACTTGGGCTGACTGTCGAAAACATTTTGCTGGGTCAGTATGTATTAGTTTATTTTCGGTTTTGGAAGTTTCATTTGAAATTAATTGTCGTTCTGGCTATTTCTTTCCTGAAACGCAGACCCCTGAAAAAATGTAAAAAAAAAATGGTATTAGATTTTTACAAATTTAACACTGAGTTGGAATAAGTTATAAACATAGATATAGACTGATCAATAGCAAAGCTAATCAATAGACAAAAAACTAAAAGAATTTGTTTACGTTTATATTAATTGCCACATTCTTTTGTTGAAGAATGAATAACACTGATACAATATTTGACAATGTACAAGCAGCATGTCGGTTCATAAGCTTCAAAGTGGAACTCTAAGCAGATTTCAAATTCAAGCTTAATATGTTTTCTACATATAAGCTTTGGAAAAGTATGAATGCTATCCTCGTTGTCATGGATTAAATAGTCGGGTAGACTAAGCACTTGAGAACTTGGGTTGCTGTCTGTCTAGGAGAATGAGAGCTCAGAATTCAAAAGCATGGAGAAGGCATGAGAAAACCATTGCTTTATATTTCCCAATCAATAATGTAATTAAAGAAAAATTTTAACTCCAGATGATGAAGGGAAATGACATTAAAAAAATAATAAGTCAGAAAGAAAGTTCTGTCGTATTTTTAAATAATCAATTTGAGGATACTTTTTCAATACTTATGGTAAAATAATTATTAATTTTACGTTCTAATCATTTTTTCTTTTCATATTAATATCACAGTGAGAAACTTTTGTATCGATTCTAGGTACTGACCAGATTCGGTGAGTTAGACTTCAGTCATCGTACGGGAACCAATGTTTCTCCGTGATGTCGCCGTAAGCCTAATATTTTTTTGAATTTATTTGTATATATATATATATATATATATATATATATATATATATATATATATATATATATATATATGAATTATTCACACAAAACTATGCAAAAAAGGTTAATGATTTTAAATGGCGAGACATCCATATATTCAAATAGTACACAAAACCTTAATATGAATGAATTGATCCTTGTATATTGTTATTTTACACAATCGTCTGTTCATACTAGGTATATATAGATCTTAGTATATAAATGCTATTGAAAAATGAGATATTGGTTTTTATTTTTGAATAAATGTTTGCGTTTATATACAAATTATTTTACTGGTAAATTTTACTGTCAATATGAACTATATTGTTCAATAATACAGTAATGTCGCACTTATAACCAAAAGACGCACATGGATATTATATAAACGCAAACAAATACATGAATTATTCACACAAAACTAATGCAAAAGGTTAATGATTTTAAATGGCGAGACATCCATCTCGCAAACAATTCAAATAGTACACAAAAACCTTAGATCCGTTATGAATGAATTGATCCTTGTTCATATAAATTTCTGCCGTATTAGTTGTTATTTTACACAAGCTTTCGTCTGTTCATACAGACATCTTCAGGTATATAATAGATGTTGTTCTTGTTTTTTCTCTTAGTAATAAGAGGACATCGAAAATATATGTGTATTGTATCCGAAATGCTATTGAAAATGAGATATTGGTTTTTGAACGCGCCAATGCAACGCTGAGTTTGATTTTTGAATTTTTTTTAAATGTTTGCGTTTATACCAAATATGGTAATGAACAAATTATTTTACTGGTAAATTTTACTGTCAAAGTGGCATGAACTATATTGTTCAATAATTACAGTAAACTTATATGGATTTGCAATCAATTTACAAATAATGAATTATTCACACAAAACTAATGCAAAAGGTTAATGATTTTAAATGGCGAGACATCCATCTCGCAAACAATTCAAATTACACAAAACCTTAATCCGTTATGAAAATTGATCCTTGTTCATATAAATGCCGTATTAGTTGTTATTTTACAAGCTTTCGTCTGTTCATACAGACATCTTAGGTATATTAGATGTTGTTCTTGTTTTTTTTCTCTTAGTAATAAGAGGACATCGAAAATATATGTATTGTATCCGAAATGCTATTGAAAAATGAGATAGGAGCAATGAGTTTGATTTTTGAATTTCTTTTTTTAAAGTTTATACCAAATATGGTAATGAACAAATTATTTTACTGGTAAATTTTGTCAAAGTGGCATGAACTATATTGTTCAATAATTACAGTAATGTCGCACTTATTAACCAAAAGACGCACATGGATCGGTTATTATTATTATTGTAATTTAAATAACAAAAATAAGGAGATAGGTGTAAGTCAGTGAGTATTTTTACGCTATTATTAACTCAATACAAGGCTCAAGAACCACTCAATGTAAGTGCCTACTGAATGGGGTCGTTTTATGGACTCAAGAATTGTAGATTTTGAAGATGTTTAGAATAGATAACGGTTGACCCGAGACTTGAAAAGGTTAAGATTATAGTGATCGCGGCAGTATCCTTTTAGGAAGCTGTTCCACATTGCAGTGACGTTTGCGGATAGGTTTTCTGTATGAAACTTTCTTCTTACAAATGGAATACGAAGGGAATTAGGATGGTTCGCCTATGTGTATGTGGCATGGAGGGTCTTAGCAGTAAAGGTCTGAATTGTTGGAACTGAGGAAGATAGCTCGTCAGTACATTTTTACATCGAATTAACGACAGGCTTGCGATGTTGCGTCATTGGGAAGGGGTTATAAGGTGGAAAATAATTCATCACCTACAAGGACGCGTAAAGTTTTTTGAACTCCGGTGAGACTGGAAAGAGAAGATTAGGTAGCTCCAGCTATTATGTTATGGCAGCAATAGTCCTTTTTTCGACTGATCTGACTCAATTAAAATTAAAGCATGGCAGTTAGAATCATGTACTTTCTGGGGGGTGCGGGGAGATATAAGTACACGATCATTTTCTCAATGTAAGGTAACTTATAAAAGTTTTAAGTGACAATAAAGTTTTAAGGGGAGGAGGGTATGAATAGTTGCTATCACTGTAGTTATTCTGAATGATAGATTAGTACGAGCAAGATTATTAAAGTATCGATAATTATAAATATTGCTTTAATCATGAATTATTATTATTATTATTATTATTATTATTATTGTTGTTGTTGTTGTTGTTGTTCACCGCACTCAATATTATCGCGTTTATCGCTCTAGGATTTAGCTGATAGCGTTTTCATTATCAACAAGCGCCAACTTTTATTAATATCTGATCTTCATCATCATCGAAAGAGAAAAATGATCGAAAATAAAAAGCAATCTTCACAAGAGGTGTTTATTCAGTTTAAAGTAGTCTGACACAAGGTCATATGTGTAGGAGATAGTTAGATATTTGAACACATTGCACATTAGTAATGACCTAATAGAATGGTTCCTTAAACACTACAGAATAACATGGGCACCTAAATATTTATTAAGCTCAGCTTTTGCATAAACCAAAAGCGCGTAACGTCCTCTGAGAATCAACATCAGTACAAAACAGTAAATATAACTGTAGAATTATCCGTTTCCATACAAGAAACATTCGACATTCATTGACCGACCAATTAGCGTTACGGTTTTTTTTTTTTTCAGGACAATACGTTTCTCAAGTTAACCAACTCTTATCGCCCTAGGTTTGATGGGTGTTTTGTTTAAGGTAGTGTAGAAAATTAACATCTTGATTATGCCATGGTCTTCTCTTCTAGTTACATCTACAATCCATTTTAGTTGTTACTGCTGTTGGAAGTACTGCTGTTGGAAGTGATATGGTTTCTGTTATTTAGTAAAGTTCTTTATGAGTGATTCTGTAACACCAGTCTATGAGATCTGAAGTACTCACTCTCTTGGACCTAGTCTTCTTTCGTTTGAACGCATTTTTAATCATTAAGAAGAGAAAATGGTTATGGATAGCTGATAGTTTAGACTTTTCTGAACAAGATGGACTCCATAGATAATATCCATATGAGAGTCTCGATCTGATGAGGCCATTTAAGAACATGACTCGAGTTGTTTGGTTAATGTTTCAGGTTTTTTTAGTATCTTGCGTTGTTGGACGCGTTTACCGCTAGCACAGCCTATTCTATATTCAATTTCCTTATCTCCTGTACTAAATTTGTTAGCTCGTTAACGACTACTTCACAGCGAGGTTCCCACATATTCGTTTTCAAAATGTTCATAGCAGCAATAAACATAATTTGTTTCATAAATCCTACAGAGATTATATAAACAACTCGTGTATAATAATCATTGTAATCAACTGAAAGAAAGAAAGAAAGAAAGAAAGAAAGAAAGAAAGAAAGAAAGAAAGAAAGAAAGAAAAGAAACAAATAATAAAATCCTTCCAGTTCGTAAGCTAGTAATGGAAGCTTGACGACCAGCATCGATTAAGAGAAAATTGAAATGCAGAAGGAAGTCATATAATGGCATCCCGCTCATTTCGATATTGTTTGAAAAAATCGCATGAACGAAGCCAAAAAGCTAGGAATGGGTGAAAACGACATATTCAAAGGAAAGAATAAATGAATGAAATTATTTCTTCTCTTCTCTCCCTTCCTCATTCTTATTCTTCTTATTTTATTCTTCTCTTTTTTCTTTTCTTTCTTCTTCTCTTTCTTCTGTTGCTTATTCCTTTTCTTCTGTTTTTTTCGTTTTCTTCTTATTTTTTCTTTTTCTTCTTCATTTTCCTCTCCATATTCTTCTTTTTCTTCTTTTTGCTTCTTTTACTTCTTTTTCTTCTTTTTCTTTTTCGTCTTTTTTCTTCTTTTTCTTCTTTTTCTTTTCTTTTCCTTTTTATCTTTCTTATTCCTCTTCTTATTTTTATTTTTCTTCGTCTTTTTTTTTCTTTTTCCTCTTCTTTTTTTCCTCTTCTTTTTTCTTCTTTTTCTTTTCTTTTGCTTTTTATCTTTCTTATTCCTGTTCTTTTTTCTTCTTCTTCATATTCTTCTTCTTCTTCTTCTTCTTCTTCTTCTTCTTCTTCTTCTTCTTCTTCTTCTTCTTCTTCGTTTTCTTCTTTTTCTCCTTCTTCTTTCTCGTCATCTTATTTTTCTTTTCATCTTATAATTTATTCTTCTTTATTTTCTTCTCTTCTTCTTCTTCTTCTTCTTCTTCTTCTTCACGCACTACCTGCGGTATAAACCTTATGTAAGTAATTAGAGGTGAGTTGGTTGCTGAATTTCTGTACTAACCAACCCTATATTTAACCTTTACCTCCCAAATCTGTCTTTGGAAATGTATCGACAGGGTTGAAAGGCACGCGCATGTGTATGTATATGTGCTTGTGCGTGAAAGAAAGGGAGTGAGTGAGAGAACGGCGATAGAGAAGAGGAACAGAGAGAGACGTGAATGAAAATATGATAATGGGACTTCAAAAGTCGTGAATGATATTTATTGTGCTGAGTTTCGTATAATACAAGTGCAAATAGAAAGATCGGAAGCAAATGCGGAAGATTGCCTACCTTGAAAATCAGTATTCGAAATCTTGTTTTTTAGGTGGTCTTGAATACCGACCTACGGCATCCAATCGCAAATACGTCACTATCCAAGTCATGAAACAGACTTTAACACCCTCTCTTACACTCTCTGAACATTGTCGCGTCAAGATTTATGCAGTTACGGTTCTCCACAATTTCCTGCCGTCTATTTTTGAATTCCAGTAATACTTGTTCCTTTACAACCTCTTTTGTTTCAAACAGAGATTTATATAGAACAAATTCACCTGTTAGTGAAGATAATTTACTTTCGAACTAACATAGCGAATCGACACAAAATTCAATATTCATCAATTCTGTTTCGCCAAGTAGAACGTAGTAATTCAAGCGGGAACCATCGTGTTACTATCGAGAAATTATTAGCATTTTAAATTATAGTTCTCCAAGTACCGTGTGGTCCGAAAGTCTTGTCATCTTTACCAAAAAGTAATGAGAACAATATCAAAACGAGTAATACAGTAATACAAAGCACATATACTGGATTCAGTTTATTCGCTTTCATTAACTCTGCCACACATCGAGAAGGTCTGTATGAATACCGTTATTTTCGTGTAGGAGCACGTGTTAGCCATCTGAAATTTAAAATTATATTATGTAGGGGTGACAAGACTTTCGGACCAGGCTGTAGTTTGGCATAACTAATCTAGTGTCTTAACCATTATTTCCATGAATGGAAATAAATTAGAACTGCATGAACGCGTGCAAGATCGGGTTTCCCGGGGCAAGTTTCAACAAGAAAGATCATTAAAATCACAAAGAAAATTTCAGTCCACCTGAAATGGTGCGCAAGCGATATCTATGCAAATTCGAAGAAACCCAGAATAGATGAATACGCCATGCAATTTTTAGAACATTCAATAAACTAGACAAGGATTATCGCGAACAGGATACTGAAAAAAGGATACATACAGGGGCTAGTTTAGTATTTACTACAAAGGCGTAATTTTTATCAGTAACATGATTACAGAAATATAATTATTTGATCATACGAAACAAAAACTGTAATAATAACCAGCGATATTACGTTTGAGAAAAAATGATCAAAATATACGATGTAAAAAAGCATGTAAAATGAAACATGGAGTCAGCCAGAAATTTCTTTCATTCAGAGTCCATATTGCACATTTACAAATCTTACCATTCCTCCGTGCATTGAATACTTTTGCCATATCTGAACTGGCGCGCGGTCGCTATTCATCTCAAGGTTCTTGACAAAACCCAAAATATCTATAATGCAATCGATCCTGATTTGGCATCTCGAATTCCATCACTTTCTCACAGACGTAGCGTTTCTTCCCTCTGTCTTTTCTCCAAATATTTTCATGGCAACTGTTCTGGGAAGCTTTTTCCCTGATGCCTTGACTACATGAATTTAAGCTTGCTACTAAATTGGCATCTAGGTCCCACCCGTTTATTGCTGAAATACCTAAATGCAGCCGCCACATCTGCTCCAACAGCTTTTTTTTTTCGCACTTCCCACCTCTGAAACTCTCTTCCGTTTACGTGCTTCCTTCATAACTACAATCTTCAAAAATTTAAATGTAGAGTCAATTGTTATCGTCTATCTTCTTGAATCTCGTTCAGTTTTTATCCTTTCCACAATCCTCCCTATACTCAGTCATATCTCTCACTTTCACTCCCTGTAACACCGCCTGCGTACTAGTGGCCATTCTGCCTTGCTTGGGGTGAAATTATAAAATATCTCTCTACTACGACCCATGAATATTATATTGGGATCATTTTGGGCGTACGTCGTAACCCCGAAATTCATCAGCTGTCTATAAATGCTGCTTGAACCGATTTTAAGCAACTTGAACCCGATGACACGTGCATTACTCTCCTGGAATAACCCATTGTTTTCGGGGTATGTCGAGGCTATGAATGAGTGCAAATTGCCGCGAAACAGTGCAACGGAGCTGTCATCAGTAAATAAGGTGTTTAAGTAAACGCGTCGAATCAACTCATGACACGTGAACAGATCCTTCATTATTACGGAACCACCACTAGCATTTACGAGGCCGATTTTTTAAACATATTACCCATGGTGTCAAGAGTAATGCACCACACCTGATCTCCACCATTAGCCAAATAAAAAAGAAACAGAACTTTGATTCATCGGCTTTTGCGACATATTTCCAGTCCGTCAAAAGCGATTTCACAGGTGAAGTAATTTTTCCTAGTGTTATAGTCTTAACAATGACACACCTTTATATCTTTTGTCATTATCTCCAATGGAAACGTCTAGTACCTCCAGCATTAAAAGTGAATGTGATCCAAACCAGTGGCACTTGTCTATTAGCGCATGAAAATCTCGAGAGATTCCTCTTGTCATAATCGCTGAGGACCGATTGCCTGCCACTGTGTTATCTACGGTGGGTGGTTATACCTTGTAAAATGTATTTCCCGCTAGATACGTTGCACTGTAGATTGAGGCAATGTTTGGCACTTCCTATCATGCCCCGTTCGAACACCGATATTCCACGCTTAAACATGAGAAATTTCATGTTATCAACCTAGAGTGGCGCCACCAACCATTGCCTTCCCATACTTCTTTTCCATGACTTTGTTACGTTAAAACGATTTATGAAAGATAAGTTTAAGAGAATGCAACCGTCTTCTGAATCGACTGAACTAAATCCAATCTAAGAGAAATAAAACTCAAAATTAATTAAAAAAAAGATCACAGCTTGAAGAGAGGTGGGATTTGTCCGGTTATGTTGCACTATACACACAAGAGATGCAGTGGCTGAAATATATGTGGCGTCCCTGCAAGCTTAATGGGTTATTGGAGTTGTAAATGGCTTTGAGCTGGTTGATCACCCTTCCTATATATTTTGATTTAACTATTATTTGTTCTCCAACATGAAAAAAACACTTGACTGGCAACCAGTATCACAGTGATGATGACGTCATATCTGCTTTTGATAATTTTTTGAACAACTGTCTTTCTTGAACAATCAGATCTCAGTTTACCTAGAAATAAACAATTCTATTATTAATAAAAGAAATTGAAATGAATGCATAAAAGATGCTCTAGCATCAACCCTTCTTAGCTAGCCTGTGAACTTTTCAGCCCACACTCAAATACTGAGAAAAATTCTATATCAATATCAAATGCCAAAATAGTAAGGTGTATGCATAATACATCATTGTAATAATTTGATCCAATTTCTTGGAAAGAGTATAAAGCCAACCCACTATCTTCATGTAGCACGAATCCTTCTCTCACACTTAAGCAGCTAAACGTATCCAAGCGCAGAATTTATATCACCTTTGAATATAGTTTTAACAGCCAAGCGGTATAACATAAGACTTGATGCAACAGAAATGTGCTTTTAGAGAAAGAAACTGGGGATACAATGGACCAAACATGTGAGCAACAAAGAGGTTTTGAAGAAAATGGAAACAAAAAGGAAACTTATACTTAACATCAGGAGGATGTAGTTGAGGTATCTGGAACAAATAATACGGAAAGGAAAGCTGATAATCACAGAACGGATTGACGGAAAGAGAGAAAAAGGAAAGCAAGCGCGTAACGCACTTGATGAACTCGGGGAAATGGAGGGTAGAACAGGACTTGGAAGAAATAACAAAAAGACAAAACTTATTAAGAGCTACAACGGACAGAAGGATGTGGAGAGCCATGATCGCTTAGGTCCTGAAGGGACACGGCACATCCAAGAATAAGTTATATAACGTGTAAACTGAAAAATCATTGTTTTCCATCGTTCGTAGTAATGTAGGGATTGATGAGAACAAAATAGGTTCCATTTTTTCCTCGTAAAAAAAAAACAAATAGCAATCAAACGATAAAAGAAAATTTATTTTTTTATATATTAGGGAAATACGTGATGCGCAAAATAAAATCTATTCCGACATTTTATATATACATACCTAGGCATAAAGATACATATATGAATATAAAATAAGGCTCGGATTATCAAATATATTTCTACTTTTTATGTAAACGATAGGAGGCCATTATAAAAATTATTCATGCTTTTTAAGATAAAATAAAGATCGCATTACGCACAAAAAATATATACTCTCGCTTTTTTAATACAAAATATGATTAGCCTGAATACGAGAAGTCGGTACACACACACACACACACACACACACACACACATATATATATACATATATATATATATATATCATGTTGCAAGGATGAGTCACGACAAAATACCTAAGGTCCTCATGTATAGCCAGCTTGTTAGTGGACAAAGGACTGTTGGATGGCCGTGGCTCAGAGCTAAAGAGTAATCTCTCAACTGTCAACGTGCCTCAGACTATCTTAGAGAGTGTTGCCCTGGATAGAAATAACTAGAGATATTTGTGCCAGAGTGGTATCAGAAATTTCGAGATCAGTCTTATTGACCGGCTAAGGGACAAAAGACAACGACATTCCTGTTGCTATGTATCTGGTTTTGTTTTTGTTTTTTGTTTGTTTTTTGTTGTTATTGAGCAACTCGTCCCAAGCAAGGTGGGAGTGTCACCGGCAAGCAAGATGGTTACAGAGAGTGCGAGTAAGGGTATAGAGGAATGTTTGGGAAAAAGATAAAGAGGATGACAGGAATCAAGGTCAAGGCATCAGAAGATGTCGATTGACATTACATTTGAATATTTGAAGACTATTGCTATCAGGGAAGCAAGTTACAAGTGGGACCGAGATGCCAACGCTTAATTTCATGCAATCTGGGAAACAGTGAAAGCAACTCGTCGGAACAATTGCCATGAAAGTACTTGTAGAAAAGACAAAAGAAAGCCACCATACGCCTGTGAGATAGCGACTACAGACGGGATGCCAGGTCAAGACCAACCGCGTTGCATATCCGTCTCTGGATATTGTTGAGGATCCGAGATGAATAACCAGACCATATATGGCAGCAGTATTCAATGCAAGGACGAATGGTCGATTTGTAGATTTGAAGGATGGAATAGGGCGAGAAAAACTTTCTGGGGATACACACAGAATCAACATTCCTAGCATTAGATGAATCCAAAGATTCAATGTATTTGTTCCACTTCAGGTCAGTGGACAACTTAAGACCAAGCAGGCGCAGAGACGCTCATGTACCGAGATGTTTACGCTTTCACAATATGTGGGCTTCTATGCAAGTCACTAGAGAGACTAAAATTTTACATTCGACAAAAACATAAAACTGAATGAGGTTGGCGGATTCTCATACGTCGAAATCAAAGGGACAGTCCATTATATATATATATATATATATATATATATATATATATATATATATATATATATAAATTGAATAAAATGGACATATTGTCTACTTATTTTTATACGGATATTTTAACGCTGTCTAATCAGTTTCTTGATGTTAATATAAAAATCATCAAGAAAGGGGCCGTAGTTTTTTAACGCAAGTACTTTCGATCTTTTCTAAGTTCATTTTCAGGATTAAATTACAAAGACAAACTTATTAGTAGTACAATAAAATCCGCATTCGTTTGTGACAATGATTTAAAAAAAAAAAAAAACAAACGCGCGTGAACGCGCTCTGTTTTAGTTGTAAATTACACCTGAAGATGATCTTAGAAAAGATCGAAAGTACTTGGTTTAAGAAAAACGATGGCCCCTTCCTTGATGAATTTCATCTTAATATCAAGAAATTGATTAGACAACAGAAAAGAATCAATAAAAAAATTAGTAGATGCAATATATCTATATTAATCAATAAAACACGTTTGAATGAAGATATGCTGCCAATATATATATATATATATATATATATATATATATAGGTGGTATCCAAAATGCTTTTACACACTACTTTGGGAGCGGCTGTCTCACACCAAAACAAAGACAAGCCCACACATTAATCGTAAACTGATGCTGGTGGCTAGCCTGTATTGTAACATGGGGATTCCTATCTATCCATGAATGTTGGTTGTGAAAATTTGTTATTCCATCTCTTCCAAATGTTGCCTTATCCGTAAACAAGACTGAAGAGACAAACAACGCTCAGCAGTTTGTGAAATAAACCATCGGTAAAAGTTATCATGCGGTGTGGGATCAAGTGGCGAAAGGCCGTCTGAGTAATATGAGATGTACGAACTGCTTGGGCCACTTGACGTGTGCTGATACCGGTATCGTCCCCGTGTGCTGTTACCGCGCAGGCAAGTGCATGGGCACACGCGCGGAAACGCACAAAAACTTGTACGCATGCAGGTACACACGCACGCACACATACTGTACTGTACTGATGCGGCATTCACACTGGGCGGATTGAGCCGGCTTCTTCCTTTTATGAGAAGAAGATTCTTGGGATAAATTACAGAAGTAGGGTACCCAGGCCTACTCGGATAACATTCTTGCTTGCCGCGGGGTTCCCACAGACGCAGAGACAGGAACGACCAGAAGCCGCCGGTTACCGATACAGACGCTCCTTGGATTTTCACCAGAGCCCTTGTTAGCCGCACACATACACAATAGAAAAATCTTGCACCAGTAAAAAATGCATATATAAAAAAGAAAAATCGAAAAAACCATCACTTTCTGATGCACATTGACCAGTGAACACATTTTTACTATGTATTTTTTATTAATGTATGACAATTTTAATTTTAGTTTGTCACTTAGCTGACACATATATACATATATCAGCTAAGTGAAAACCTCATACTGCTATTAATTATATATATATATATATATATATATATATATATATATATATATATATATATATATATATGATGGACTCTCCCGTCGTGTTGGACGTATGAGGGTCAAACAGCCAGAATTTGATTATATTGGTTAAGGCTTTCTGCAGAAACAAGCACACATTTTGAAGGTCCTCAAACGGACCTCAGCAGGTTTTGAATTCAGAATTGTCCTTCATCCAAGGCTATATATATATATATATATATATATATATATATATATATATATATATATATATACACTATATATTCATTCGAAATAAATTTATTAATGTGGATTTTAAGATTTTTTTCCTAATTATTCTTATATATGTGCGCGTGTGTGAGCGTGTGTGTTTGTATGTGTCTGTGTGTGTCTCAGAGATTAAGGGTCAATGTATGCAAAGTATGCATATATTTTTCCAATGCTTTTTACGGAATAAAAACTTGACTGCAAATTTTTACAATCCTTGTAATCGTGAATTTTTTAAAATCATGCTTCATTTCTAATTTTAATTTATAAAATACGAGTCGTGTAACTTTTTAGAGAAAATCGAAAAAAAAAAACACACACACACACACGTATCCTGAGCATCCGAAAGACAGATAATGAGGAAAGAGAGCTTAGAAAATTTGACACTCACAGGACAGATCGAAGGCAGGAGGGGCAGTGGAAAGCAGCGTATAATGCACATGACGAGCTTGTAGAAATGGTTGGTAGAACAGGGATTAGAAGAGACAGTAAAGCGTCAAAATTCATTGAGTGCTACAAAAAACAGGAAGTTGGGAGAGCCACTTTCGCCCACGTCCTGACACGGTACATAGAAGTAGACAAATTTTATACACACACCTGTGCTAGAATTGATTGAAGAAAGGTTAAGGTGAGTGAGAAAAGGAGAGCCAATCAATAGCGTTTGCTGCTTTTTCTTTTGAATAAAATCAAGGTAATCCTAAAGCAATTTATTGTATGAGTTACGACAAATTAATTCAGGCATTTGTCAAAAGGAAACCAAAAAGTGACTTAATTTACAAATAAATGGGTTTTAAATATGTTATTATTTGTTGATTTTATTATTTTCTCAGATCTCTCTTGTAACCATTAATCGCTTCCAACGTCACTCTTCACCGCTGATATATACTATTATTAAATAGCATCGCAAACAGATTTTGACGCTAAACCTTATGGTAAAATGTGCCTTACTCCTCCAAAAGAATTTAAAGAAAGTAGTGTAATGATAAAGATTGCTTAATGTTTATTAATGTTACAAGAGCAGGAAAGGATAAATGGCTATAATCGCAAACTGATTCTATAAACTATAAATCTTTAACTGACCAAGCTCTGTGCAGGACCCTAAACGCTCCGTCAAGATATTCGGATTTTTCAGATAAAAGCCGGTACTCAAATTGCTGATTGTCAAGGAAAAAATGACTTTCAGTTATATCTAAACGCCGAAGATGTTTGAAATTTTTCTGTACTAACCCATGTTTTCTTAATTTTAAAAAAGAAGAAAAACGACAAATATCAACCGATACGATATCAGCAGCAGCAGGCCGAATAAAACCCATTGATAAAAAAAAATTACAAATGAGGGTGTTCTTCTGAGGGAAATATCAAATGATAGCAATAAATAGTATCAGAAAATGAGTACAAAAGAAAAAAAAAGCTAAGAAAGGAATCGCTTGATAAAGATTGTTTAAGACTTACTAACATTTGAAGAAAAGAAAATAATAAATGTACTTTGATTATGGCTAAGATTGTTGAGGTTTTTTTAGCTGAAGCCTAAACGTGAAATGTTGATTTTCAAGGAAGGCTCTACTTCCAATCTTATCCAAACCTCATAACTATTTGAATTTCTGCTATATTAAACCAATATGGCTAAACTGAAAAAAGAAAAAAAATCTGGATAAAATGGTATTTTGTTTCATATTATTTGAAAATAAACAGAACAAGGATATTGATATGACTCACAGGAAGTTAACAGAACGAAAGACGACAATGAGACAAATAAATAAATAATGAATATCATAGATTATCTTTATGCAAAATGAAAAGAAGGAAAGCGCAAGATTGAACTGCTTTTCATTAATGAAAGGAAATGGATAGACATAAATACAAAGATATAATTCAAAGTAAAGGAGGCAAAGAATGAAATATTTTTCAACCAAAGAAAGAAAGAGGAAACAATAAATAATTTTCGTGTAAATAAAGGATGAAAGAAAGAACAAAGATGAAAGATAGATTAAATAAATGGACTATTTTACTTTCAAGAAGAAAACGAAATGAATGAAATATTTCTCTTCAAATAAAAAAAGAAATTAATGCAATATTTTTCATTAATGTAAAAAAGAAAACTATAATGGGAAAAAGGAAAATAACAGAAAAATATCGAATATTAAATGGAACATTCATTAGCAAAGATAATAATTTGTGAAAACGAGGCTGTGTAAATTTCGCATCAGTAATAGGAATCATCGTGCTTTTTGAAAAATTAATTCTCATTGATTATTTTTAGTTCCGATATTTGATAAGAACGAGTAAATAATTGATTTCATTCATATTGAAGATTATCGAAGATTTTACAAGGGAATAAAGAAAACTATAAAAAATTTTACAAGGGTATAAAGAAAATTATCAAAAATTTATCGAAATATCGTAATGTCGAGATTTGTGTTTTGTATATGAATAGAGTAATAAATATTCAGTTATTTGTAAAAATAATAATAATTATTTAAATAATTTAAGCATATTTTAAGGCAAAAATCGTTATAAAATTCCTTTCTTTTACAGATAGATTGATTCGTTTTTTTACGGTTTAGCAACCACTTACAGGTTATTTAAAAACAGAAAATATTTTTAGATTTTATTTTTTTATTTTTTATAGAGACTAGTAGTTTAATGATATAATTACTAATTAACCCATAGCTCGGGTGAAGATGTGAATTCATACCTTTTCTAAAGACATTTGCACGTAAGTGAATATAACGAATTGAAAGGAAATATAGAACTCGGTTCTCCAATTTCAAATTCCCAATCATTATACATTAAATCATCCGCACATCCAACTTGAAAGCACCTGGCATTCCCAATCGGTCACCCATCTAGCTACTTCCCAGGTTCGATGTGGCTTAAC
This sequence comes from Acanthosepion pharaonis, assembly GCA_903632075.3. Classification (NCBI taxonomy): domain Eukaryota; kingdom Metazoa; phylum Mollusca; class Cephalopoda; order Sepiida; family Sepiidae; genus Acanthosepion; species Acanthosepion pharaonis. Next base: position 1,745,339 of record CAHIKZ030000331.1, read on the forward strand.
TTTGCTGAACGTAGGTGAACCGACGTTTCAATGGGTGACGGCCGCAGACCCCTCACCGGTCCATACATAAATATTGGTTCTTCACAATCTAAGGAAAAGACTACTAAAGTCTGTTCCCAGTAAAGGAATTAAAAAAAAAAAGAAAAAAAACTTATTTAAATGTTCTAAAAAGAGATCTTCATGAAAATGATCTCTATTTCTAGATATCTATAGTCGGTTTTTCTTCAGTACCGGAGATATATATATATATATATATATATATATATATATATATATATATATATATATATATATATATATATATATAGATATATATAGAGAGAGAGAGAGAGAGAGACAGACAGACAGACAGACAGACAGACAGAGCTATGATAAAAACATACGTATGCGCACACACACTTGCACATATATATATATATATTTTCCAGGTGTTATAAAAACAGTGCCCAATGTTATATAAAAGAGCTTTTAAGTATGCATTAATGAATACACATAATTACGGTTAACGGTCAGTGAGCATTCTGCGCTTGAAGATTGCGTAACCGCATGAAACTCCAAGTCGATCTATTGATGTGGGATAGTATGTATTTTTATTAATATATATATATATATATATATATATATAAACAAAAATTTTGTACCACAATATTTACATATCTCTTTGAAAATGAAGGAACGAACTCATTCTTTTAAAGTAACATTTTTCCTCCAACAATTCTTTAGAAAGATCCGTTGATACGACAGTAAACAAATTGGCGAAACTGCAAAAAGTAATTTCCTCTTAATCTACAAGGAAATTGTCCAGCATTCACTGCCATATAGAAAGATTGATATTACTCTTATTTTCTTCTAACGAAATTTCCTGACACTAAATACTTTTTTTTTATCTTTGGAAAAGCATCTTTCGTTATTCTAATATGCCTTTCTTAATAAAGATGTCCAATCGTTTTGTGCAAACTAAGTGGCCTATCCGACTTTCTTTGTCTGTGGCACATGTATTTCGGGGAATCCAACCGGGTGATTTCAGATACCTGGTTGACGCCATTGCATAGATTAAAACAAGGGCAATAAAATGAAACTGTTAGAGGAAGTAGCTGTAGAGTAGTGTATATTAGTCTGAGAGGAATCGATAAAAATTTATTAAGACACAAAAAAGAAGGCGACATTATAGGAACAACCGTCGAGAAAATAGAAAATTATAAAACAGACTAGTTTGCAGGCGCCGCCATTGAAATTAAAAAAGAATCAATGCAAAGAATAAAGATAAAAATGTGAGTGAGGAATGAAGGCAACATTGTCAAGAATATTCCGTGCATAAGAGATCAAAAATTCTATCTAAGGAAACGAAAAATGTTCAATTTTCTACTTGAATTCTGATGGAACAGTTGTTCAGATCAAGCTGATTTCATTTCTAATTCTCTGAGTTATTTACGCACCATAACCCAGAAACATACAAAGATCAAAACAAAGATCAATTCCAGGAAAAAAAATCTAAGTGATAAAAAGAAGTCTACATGAATTCGATAGAAGAATAAGATAAGGAGCATCATTAAAATATTTTTTAAATGTCATGTCACTTCAGCAAGTAGGTTTTCTGAACTCTGCAATTCTTCTGTTTTTTAGTATCTGTGAATTGCTATGTTTTTTGGGGGTTTTTTGGTGTTTTTTTTTAAATAAAGGGGAGTTGCTTTCTTCATGACGTTGAATTCAGATTATTTCCTCTCCTAGATTGATGGCCAACCAAATATCAGACATAAAGTTCAATAAGACATAGCAAGAATTAAGAATAGAGTAAAAGGTATACCACTCAGCTACATAGAAAGTGTCTAGTTAGCAAAGTCCAAATTAGTGCTTATAAACGACAAATCTTCGAAGATCTTTGACAAACGATCACACACTCTGTAGCTGAGTGATATAGCATGTCAGATCAATTGACTGTTCAGTATAGGCGACATGTTTGTTTCCTGTCGGAGAACCCATATTTTCCAGGAAATTTCTCCAACATTCAGTGTAGTAAATGTAATCAAAACTGTTTATTAAAAAAACAGCGCATTTACTTAAATAAATTGCATTATTAAAAAGTGTATAAACAGAAAATATGTTAAATAATTTTCGGACTTAATCCATTTCATAATATATATATATATGTGTGTGTGTGTGTGGTCTGCATGTTCTTTCTCTTATGCATATAGTGATGCTGTACTCAGTAACATTCTGTTAATGAGTAAAAAATTAAAATGATTAAAAATATATATATATATATATATATATATATATATATATATATATATATATATATATATGGATATAGATCCGACAGTATGAAGAAAAATATACAGAAAAAACAAACGAAAATCTTAATATGCAATCATGCTGTATTAATATAAAGTCAACGTCGGACGTTTCGGTTTATTTTAGACCATCTTCAGGACATTTTCATTTAAACATAATTAACATTAGAACATATAAAAATTCAACACGAAAAGACGATGGACATAAGAGCACAACTAATCCAAACAGATAACTGAAATTTTTATATAAGATCAGCTTACATACTGTCTACTGGAAATACAAACCTGAATTTACTTTATAACATAGAAGACTTCAAGCTTGTACGGAAATATAAGAATCCATTGATCAAGTAAGGAAAGGATGTATTATCGAACTGTTTTTAAAATTGTTCCATCGTTCTGATATTTTGAAATCATTTTTGATTTGCTTTGAAACGTGGAGGACTTCAAGCTTGTATGAAGATATAAGAACCTATTGTTCTCTGCGTATTCCTATATCAACGGAAGGGATTTCTTGAACTGTTTATATAAAATAGTTCAATCGACTTTTTTAATATTTTAATATTTGGAAATCATCTTCGAATACGTTTTCACAACATCGCTCACGTGACGACGACGTGATCATATTTAAACGGAACGCTGATCTTATATAAAAATGTATATGTATGTATGTCTGTCTGTATGTATGTATGTATAAGGAATACAGTTTCCATAAAAAAGCGTTCTAAAACACTCTACAATGCTAATTGTGGTAAACAAATAGCCCATATCTCTTCAGTAATTTAACACATGCAACAAAGAATAAAGATAGGACACTTCATAATGTTTTCATTTGGTCAAAAGCAGTAGTAATTTACGATAGATATTATTAGTCTTATTATCAATTTTATTTTTGTTGTTTTTTTACCTCTAGAATTTCTTTCAGCGGACTATTATCTCTACATATTATAAGAAGCATACGTAGATAGTTTTTTCTCTACTACCATATATCTATCTATCTATCTATCTATCTATCTATATATATATGTCTGCACATCTGTCTCAGTCTGTTCATATCTATCTATCTATCTATCTATCTATCTATCTATCTATCTATCTATCTATCTATGTCTGTCCATTGTCTCAGTCTATATCTATCTATCTATCTATCTATGTCTGTCCATTGTCTCAGTCTATATCTATCTATCTATCTATCTATCTATCTATCTATCTATCTATCTATCTATCTATCTATCTATCTATGTCTGCACATTATCTGTCTCAGTCTGTTCATATCTATCTATCTATCTATCTATCTATCTATCTATCTATCTATGTCTGCCCATTGTCTCAGTCTATATCTATCTATCTATATATATATATATATATATATATATGTGTGTGTGTGTGTGTGTGTGTGTGTGTGTGTGTGTGTGTGTAAATTATTACATTACTAAATAATTTGATGTATTTTTCAGGCCAACCGAACTTATGTTAAAAAGCTCCTAATAAAAAACAAATCTTATCTGATTGCCCGACTCAAGTTTTCCCGTCTCAACTATATTTTGCGTCGAAATGCACATCAGGGTCAGATGTTTAATAAATCTATTGGACTTGTTACGAGATCTCACTTAGTAACATTCACAACAGTGTACCATCTGCGTCTGATCTTTATTATCTGTATTTTTTATATGCTAAATTTAACCAAATAAAAGGTTCATATTTGGTGCTATATGAGTGAAAGATGAAGTGATAAGGAAGTGACGATAAGGAAGATGGCTAAGGACTGACGCTTGACTTGAAGAGGTTAAGTGTGTAGTGTTCAGAGAAGCAGCCATGCTGGAGTCTATTCCATAAAGCAGCAGTTCTTGAGAGAAAAATCTTCTGGGTGGCCCTCTCTTCTTACATTTGAAATACGGGGGAAATGAAAGTGATTTGACTTCCCGAAAGTAGTCATGTGTGTCCTAGCATGCCCTGTGAAAGCACGAAGTCTCAAGTCATCTTGACCGGGGGTTGGGGTGAGCGAACTGGCATTATTCAAATAAAGAAGATAATACCTCTCTCAGCATAGTTGCACTATAAGCACAATTTGACTCTTGATCTGAGGTAGAAATCAATGTGCCTGAGCAGTTGTCTACAACAGGGATTATCTAGCTAACCTAGTAGTCTTCATAATCTCTCGTACCTGCTATATGATCTTTTGTTGGTTTTCATGACTGATTCTGCACGATTCGTTTTCTACAGGTTAGTAGCCATTTGCAGGTCATTTAAAGCAAGAAATATTTTTAAATTGTAATATTTCTTTAAAATAAAAAATTGTTTTAGCTATAAAAGTCTTACTAATTAACCTATAGCTGGAGGGGATATAATGCGGATTCATACCTTTCCCAAG
>CAHIKZ030000331.1:1755000-1795000 GCA_903632075.3 Acanthosepion pharaonis
CAACCAATCCAGAACTTACTAACTTTCCTTGGAGGAAAAAATAACTATCATTCCCTTCCCAGAGCAAAATAAATTATTAAATAAACGAACCGAGCTCATCTCAAAATGCAGACATGAAAACAATTTTTTACTACGTCACTTAAAAATCGAAAACTAAGAAAAAATTAAAATAAAATAAATAAACAAAATAACAATAAAATAAGTAAAATAAATTAACCAAACAAATTACCAAATCACACCCGTTAGAATAGACGAAATAGAATAAATAAAAAAAAATAAAAAACAAAATCAATAAACCCAAATAAATAAAGTAAATAGTAAACAAATTAACAAACCAATATGGCCAAAATATTAGATTGTAAAAATCAAACCAAAAATCGGACGAAAAACATAGCTGTAACTGTTATATAACGATATAAAAATACTGCGATACTTAAAAATCAAAAACCGAAAAGAGTAAATAAAAATATGCAGTATAATAAATAAATAATAAAAAACAAGTAAAATACATTAATCTAAATTAATCCAAACAAATAAACATGCTAACAAACCGCTCCCGATAAATTAACCGTTAGAAAAACAAGATAATACAACCAAATAAATAAATAAAGTAATAAACAAATTAAAAACTGCTCCCATCAAAATAATACTTAGAATAAACTACAGCAATCAAAACCAAAATTGAATAAATAGCTTTATCTTCCAGAACCAAAACAAAACTATTAAATAAGCGATATAAACAAATTTTACTACTTTAATAAAACATCGATTAAAATTAAAATAAATAAATATATAAGATGAGAAATAAAAATAAAAAATAAGAATAAAAGTAAAAAATAAAAATAAATACAAACAAGCAAAATAAATTAACCCAAAAATATAAATAAACAAATAAACGACTTCCGGCAAAATAGACTACTCACAATGCACTACTGACCCGTATATATAAATAGCGGAGAAAAAAACAACACACGTGGCCTGACGATTGCGTCTAGCATGAAACAGTGTTGACTTCAATGTTCACTTTTTATATATATATATATATATATATATATATATATATATATATATATATACGATTCGTCTTTGCACTGAATATTATTATCATATATGGTCTGGTGTCCCCGCTTCTTCATCTCGAGGTTCTTGACAAAATCCAAAGATGGATATGCAATGTGATAGGTCTTGAACCGGTATCTCATGAATTTAAGCATGCTACTAGGTTGGCAACTTGGTCCAACTCATTTATTGTCGAAACAATTAAATATAACTCCCTCTTCTACTACAACAGCTTCTTCTCTCGCACTTCCCGACATTGGAACTCCCTTCCTCTTAGTTGCTTCCCTGATAACTATAGTCTTCAAAAATTTAAATGTAATGTCAATCAACATCTTCTGATGCCTTGATCTTGATCCCCGTCCTTCTCTTTATTCTTTCTTCAAACACTTCTCTTTACTTTCACTCTCTGTAACCCTTTGCTCGCTAATGGCACTGCTGCCTTGTTTGGGGCGAAATGCTTAAAAAGTATGCATGTATTTATGTGTGTGTGTCTACAAATAAGTATAATATTGGTTCCAGGCAGAATGTCAGTATTGTAGATCTTGTTGGGCTATATTAACTGGGTTGTAGTTTAGTGGCATTGATCAAAGAATCGAAATGTTGCCAACCGGATGTTCAAATAAGGTCATTCACGCAACGTTTGGCTCCAAAATAAAGAGCAATTTCAGTGCCAAAAATCTCGTCCACAAATTCACCTCAGGCACACGTACACAGAAATACCGGGTGTAACAGCAAATGTGTCCAATTGTAAGATGAAACTTTGAACCGTTGTCTCTTAGAAATGATTAAAGATATCTTACTGGAATTCTCCGAAGTGTTTATAACACTATTGGATTTTACTTTTGAACAATAAAAATGTATTTAACTCTAAATTGAAATGATAATCCCTCTTTCTGTTATGACATCCTGTCCTGTTTCTACAGTTCCTTCTTTTTAAAACTTATTCACCGATCTCTTGATGTTTCATGAATGGACGTTGTAGGTGGAAGCCAGAGTGTGAATTTTGGTACCATTATTGAAGGCTTGAGTGATCTTTTCCTCTCACCACTGCTCAGTAGGGAAAACAGTAGGGCTGACACAAAAAAATTTTAATCTGTTCTCTTTCTAGCTGAATATCTCAAACGGTTTCTTTGCGATTCTTACGACAAATGGTGTCAAACTGACTAAATGTCTTATCTGAAAACCTAAAAAAAAAAGAAACTAGTTTAGTAGATTTTTAGATATAAAACATTTTGTGTGATGGAAAATTATCCCATGCTGTTAAACGATTTAGACAATATTGCTGTTACACCAGATACATAGTGGGTGATTAAAAAATACTAACATTTCTCTACAAATCCATTTTTACGGAAAGCCGTTTTGCTTTCCGAATAAATGATATTATGATTTCTTATTGTGTTATCATCTCGTTCCTCATGGAACATTCGGTTACTTTTAACGTCGCATACAGGAACGAACTAACAGTAGGAGTTTTAGAAGGAATTTTGATTCTTAAGCGTTCACTAACCTCCTGTATACGCACTTTTAAGATAATGTTATCAGGTTTGAATTCAGAGTATCATTCTCCGAGGCTGGTTGCCACGCAAGGCTATAAGACCAAGTTTGTCCTGTTATTTTATCCATAGCTGGAGTCATACCTTTTCGCTTAAGTTAATGTAATTAACTTGATTGGAATTCGAACTCACTTCTCCGATTCCTCAATCCGAGCCTCCACTATGCCTGTTCAATTTCTCTACGAATATTTTCTTGAAATCTTTAACAGGTTCTTCAAACATTGTCAATTCATTATTAAGGTTATTGGAACAGCACATTTCTTTTGAAATTGTCGGGGTTTGTGGACACCACCTCCCCTAGGACATTTTAAGGTCGTTGGGCACCTCATTTAAATAATTCTAATCAATATTCTGTAAAAAGAAAAACTATTCAGAAGGCAAGATATTAGTAATCAGAACGATAAAATTTAATGGATGTAATTATTTTATTTTTTTGTTAAAAGAATATAGGATTCTGGAAATACAAATCCACTGTCTGTGAGGCTGCCGTGAGGAATTGGTTTCAAGAACTTTTACAATAAGGTTCCCACTGTACAAGGCTCTTTCGAAGTAGAGGTTACAGAGTAAGTGGTATATTTTATCCGGATACGTGGGGTAGACAATGATTAGCTCTAGACTTGAATAGGTGAAGATTGTAGTGATCTTGAAAACATTCTTTTGGGTGTCGGTCCCATATAGCAGTGGTTTGCAGGGAGAAGCTGCTCGAATGGAACTCACCAATGGAATACGAATGGAATGAGGGTGGTTTGCTACAAAGCACGTAGCATGATGGGTGATAGCCGTGATGTTTAAGAATAGTGGAACTAAGTAGCATAGTTTGTCTGAAGTAGCATAGTTTGTCCACGGAAGTAGCGATAGGGCAGTGAGAGGCTTACAACATCTCGTCTTTGAGAGAGGGGTTTCAGGGGGAAAAATAGTTTGTCACCCACAAGGAAACAGAGGTTAGGGTTAGGGTTAGACAGAGACGCTATTGGACTCGAGACTGGAAAGTGAGATCGGATCAAATATGACAGCAGTATTCCAATTAAGCCTGATATGGCTCTTGTAAAGGTAGATGATAACACGAGGAGTTAGATACTTATTGGAGCGGTACAAGTAACTGTTGTGACCAAGTAAATGGTTAAAGAAATAACAAAGTAAGTGTTGCAGATATACTATATATTAAACAGTAAGTACAACAGAAGAGTATTACTCGACTAGTGAGTAGTGAGTGTGTGTCGGTAGACCCAGCGGTCAATCTATTTGACTGTTTACCAGCCCTCACACAAAGTAGGATGTGGCATAAGGCCGAGTTTAATGTGGAGAAATCCGAGCCCATAGGCTCGGACAAAAATTCCCCATAGACCCCGTATACAACGGGGTCGGGTAGCTGTTTCCCGAGACTAGACTCTGCTCTCCCACATAGCCTCGTCTGGGGATCCGCTCTGCCCTGAGGCAGAGAGTTTGACCAACACAGCCGAACAGATCTGTTCGACTGTTAATATTTAACAGAACGAGGGATGTATGTGGCACAAGGCCGAGTTTACCGTAGGTACTCCGAGCCCATAGGCTCGGCCAAAAGTATTCCCTTAGAATACGCTTATAAACGGGTTCAGGGTCTATCTACCTCCCCGGAGGAAACTTTGCCCTTCGGTAAAGCCTCGTCCGGGTTCCTCTCTGCCGAGACAGAGAGTCCGACAGTTACAAGCAGTCTGGTCGACTGTTCCCCCAAGGCCTTCTCTCCTACTATTCGTATAGTAGGCGGAAGAGTTCAACATAGACTCTTTAGACGGAGGACACCACAAGAGTAAGCTACCATTTTTCCTGTCTCTGTAGCGATTGACCGTATGTATGAGTTTCACTTGAGGGCTGAGTTGAATTTGAGGCACAATTGTCGCTCAAAACACTGGACCTCCCGGAGTGGATATCATTCATCGTGATTGATGGTAATTCAGGATTCATTCGTCGATGATGGAACATGACCAGTTTTGTTTTCTGTAAGTAGTATATATTCATGCAAGAATTGTTCTGGTTTGTTTTAGAGGAAGTCTGCTAGTCTTTTGATTTAAATAGCAGATGCACATTTAGTAAAATAAACTCAGGAAGATAATTTAGGAGAATGTACCTCAGCATCCCTATTCTTTGGGTGTATATAAACTTCTCTGCTAACTATAGCGCTCTAATTCAATAACGGTATTCACTCGATGTATCGTAGCATACTTGTTCATTGGATATAATTCGCTGTAATAAAATAAAATTCACAAATTGTATTCGATGGATTACAATCCAGTAACCTTATTGGCTGGTTGTACACCCTCAACTTTATACCCTGGAGTATACTTCAACAACCTTACTCTCAGAAATGTAGTTCAGCAACCCTATTTTTTAACGTAATTCATAAACCTTATTTCCTGGAATTCTCTCTCTCTCTCTATCTATCTATCTATCTCTCTTTTTCTCTCTATCTTACTTTATCACGCACCTATTACATATGTCTATCTTTAACTCTATATCTATCTCTCTATCGTTCTCTCCTATTATTCTCCCTCTCTCTCTCTCTCTATATATATATATATATATATATATATATATATTTCACTCTCTATCTCTATCACTCTCTTTCTTTCTCACACTAACTTTCTCTCTTTCTCCTTCTCTCTCTCTCTCTCTCTCTGTTTCTCTTTCTGTCTCTCTCTTTCTCTCCCAGCACTGGATTTAAAAGCTCAAATAAATATGTATTCGACTCATTGGAACAAAGCAAAATCATAAAATTAAAATCATTAAAATTAAGAAAAATATTTTTTCAGCGCTAAAAGACATTTACACCAAGTATCCTACATTCTTTCAACCATAATGAAAATATTTACTTTCGTTACTAATAGTATAAGGGCTTATATATATATATATACATATATATATATATATATATATATATATATATATATATATATATATATAAAGTATATATTTACATGTGTAAAATTAATAAACACAATGAATGTAAGTAAATAAGCTAAATTAGAAAACAGTGTGAATATATTAAGACAGTGAATCACTAACATTCTGACGACAGACATTTCTGCCATATCGGTTGAGCAACGGTTATCGATCGAGTTCGCTTTTGTTTACAAAGCCTGGCGGTAGCAGAGAATAATAATATAATATTGATATTTTTTTAACAAATAAATTTAAAGCTATGTATGCTACATTTTAAAGTTTTTTTGTGTTTTTTTTATTCCAGCTACACAAACGATAATTAGCTTCTGAAAACCCTAATATATATTAGTTTTTAGAAGATAATCTGTTTATACCTTGTTATAGAATAAGTTTGCTTGTCTTACTCTGCAATGAAAACTGAAGACCAAATACGATATCGACGGAAAGTTTTATGACCCTAATAATCTGAGCGACACAATATTAAAAGAAAGGAAAAAATAATAATATCAGCCAAGGATATAAAAATAGCAACAAATGTCTTTCATTTCCTTTGATTCCCGATGCAGAAAAACTGAAACGGTGACAGTTTTTCGCTGTTTCTTTCTTTTATGCATTATATTTTTCATGCACATTTTTTTTGCATGCGCCAAAAATTGTCTACTGCAAAAAACGGTCGCACGAAAATCTGCTTTTTTTCTGTGAACACGTGAACTTTTCCTTTTCCCTTCGTAAAAGTAAATGTCTCCTGTCTATTTCGTGTTGGAAGAATTTTATTATTATTTAGTTTCTATTTTCCTCATATATATATATATATATATATATATATATATATATATATATATACTAATCCAAAATCTTATATAAAAATTTCAGTTATCTGTTTGGATTAGTTGTGCTCTTATGTCCATCGTCTTTTCGTGTTGAATTTTTTATATGTTCTAATGTTAATTATGTTTAAATGAAAATGTCCTGAAGATGGTCTAAAATAGACCGAAACGTCCGACGTTGACTTAACATTAATACAGCATAATTGCATATTAAGATTTTTGTTTGTTTTTTCTGTATATTTTTTCTTCATACTGTCGGATCTATATCCATATATTTGCTTACATATATATATATATATATATATATATATATATATATATATATATATATATAAATTTGATTTATGTTAAATATTGGCTTATATATATCAACTTTCTGGGTTCTACCTCTTGTGTTTTAATCCAGACGCTTCTCCGGTTCTTTTCTTCGAAATCTGAAGAAAAAAAAAATTATTTTAATCAATTTTTAACTATTTGATTAGAACCAAGAGAGACGTGACTCGATTTGTTAGCCTCCAAGGTGGAACTGAACATCATACTAGCTTTGTGAAGGATTCGTTTTTTAAAAAAAATGATGCAGGATTTTTCTTTCATATATATAAAGAGTTTAATATGTATGTTCGCAAGTTTGTCATAGACTAAATTTAACAAGTGCATGGCATGTTTAAGATACGATTGTCCCAATAAACGACTAAATTTTGAAGCTTAAGCGTAATCCAATAAGTGATAAAGGATTGTAACTTAAAATATCACAATAGATTACTAAGTCTTGTAGCTGAATTACAATTAGTGACTACACCTTACAGCTTAAACGTATCACAATGGTTAAGCGTTCTAACTTAAGAATATCATAATGTGACAAAGGTTTGTAACCTAAATATGTTACAAGTGAGAAAGAATTGTAAATTAAACATATCGTAGTCTTTCCCCTAAAAAAATCAATGAAGATATACAAAATAAATCAAATGGATAGAAAGGGGAAAAGCTAAATTAATAAACGTGGATATTGAAAATTTTACATGATAATCCGTATTGATAGTAATAAAATAGATTATATGACATTGATGTTCTAATTATATATATATACATACATATATATATATATATATATATATATATATATATATATATATATATATATATATATATACTAGCAGCATGGTTGGCGTTTCTCGTGCTTGATTGAAAAATCGTACGATTCATACAGCAATCGCTATCACTTCACTTAAAATATTTTTGCCCTTCCTTGCCTTTAAAGAAATGCCCTTTGCCGTGCTGATGTTGCTACATGCCTTACTTCTTGCCTATCTCACACTGCAATTTTTTTCTAAGCTCTATACTAAACATTAAATCTGTTACGAAAAAAGAACTAAACAAAATGAACACAAAACGATCAGCTTTAAAAAAAAGGACTCGCAACTGGAAAAACCGAATGAAAAAGGAATGTTAACAACAAATACATTTTTACAGCCAACCCAGTTCTGCGGAATCAGAATCAACGTTGAGTTTAAGCAAGCGAATGAGCTAATGGGAGTAAAGTGCTATGTAGATTTAAATTTTTCCCACTTGTGGCGAATGCAGCTATCGATTTTTTGTTCCATGCAAGCATGCTAGTTAACATTCGTGTCAGTCAGCTGTTGGCTCTCACGCTGGCCAATAGAATGTTCCTGCCTATTCGTGGCAGCCAGCTATAGGCTCTCACTCTGGCCAGTAGAAAATGGCCGCAAATTACATGAAAACTGTCATAGCAGCATGAAAAAATCGATTATTTTCACTTTCAATGGGAGCTGGGAAATGCAAAGTCGGTCTTGGCCTTCCCGCTAACTTGGAACATGTGCATGTAAATTTTGGTGCAAATCCGTCGAAAATTGCGGCCGTGCATTCGTTACACACACACACACACACATCCTGCCTTATATATATATATATATATATATATATATATATATATATATATATATATATATATGCGTTCACGTGTGTGTGAATTCATTTGCTTCTGTCAATGTGTGCGGCACTGAATTGAAATGCAAAATACTAAGAGTGCCGAACGTAAAGAGAGATTTAGAATCGTTGATAATAAATATAGAATTTTTTTTTTCTCCAAATTATCGGATAAGACGTATATTTCAAAATCCAAAACTTAAATATTCATACATTTCACTAGAATCCGTCTTCTAATTTAAGCGCGAAAACTCAACCAAAAAAAAATGACAAATAGTTTTATAGATCTGAATTGATTACAAGAACAGATTACACATTGTCTTCCGTGAAGATCGTGCAACTTGGCCAAGTCAAGATAAAGTTATTGACTAGAATCACTCTTTTCACTAATAATGTTAATATTATATTTTAGTTAACAGCGTTCGCACAAAGGCAAATTTGACACGAAGTCGGTTTCATGCGGTAAACGTACAGTGGCCCAAGAAAAGTTTTTAGTCAGGAGAAATAAACTACATCCAATTTCAAAATTTCATTACGTAATCCCTATTCAACATAAACAGTATTTGAAACTAGTATGGAGTAGGTCCGCTAGTTACTAGTTTCAGTACTTGTATTCGATTTTTCATAGATTTGATCAACTTATCAACAATCGCTTGATCCATATTTTGCCACTTTTTTAGCAATGTTTCTTAAAGCAATGCTTCAATGTTTCTGACGTGATTTTGGTTGCACGCTTTCAGTCAAGGTGCTCCCAGTCGTGCTCTATTGGATTCATGTCAGGACTTTGGGCTACTCATGGGAGTAACTTGATTACTTGCGATTCCTTCCAGGCCTTTGCTACTTTGCTCGAATGGCATGGTGCTCCATCTTCTTGATAAAGGTAGATATTCTTGTCAATCTGATTGGATTCAAATAATGGGAGTAGTCTTTTCTCTAATATTTTACAGTATTTTGCACCATTCAACTGCTCATCAGTAAAGATCAGCTGAGGTTTCCCTCCAAATCAACCATCCCCATCTTGATCATTCTAGGCATTTTAGTTGTTTCTGTTTTTGGATGTAGTTTTGGAGTAATTTCATTATTTGGTAAAGTTTAGGGCACCCACTAAGTATTGAACTCCCTACTCAAGTAATAGGCAAGTAAGATTCGAATAATTTAGCTATGAATTATAAATAACTTGCGAAGATTGTATTAGGCTGGTGCAAAAATAATGACGTAATAATGTCGTTTTTTGACGTATTTTTAACGTCGAAAAACGACATTATTACGTCATTATTTTTGCACCAACTTAATAATACGCGCGTATAGTTAGTAAAAATAAAAAAACTATCAAAGAATGGAAGTTGAACCTCCACCCGTGTGTCTTTTTTTTTGTTTTTAATTCAGTGACATTTTTTATACCATTTTGTACTGCTCACCAAAAAATATCGTACCGTGAAATACGGCGTGCAACAGTTACTTGAGAAACGCAACTTTGGCGAAGCATAAATGGAAGACGACCGAAAGTAATATTATGCAACATGCGTCACATTTTACCACTTTCATTTCTCTTTCAGATGTATCAAGAGCAGTAACATGGCAGATTTCAATCTGCCAAAGAAAACGAAAGGTATGACGTCCCTGTGACTCTTAACGTTTAGACAAAAGGACTTTTTTCTAAAGCGGTAAATACAATTATATATAAATATTACATATTTTGTACCGCTGCAGGGTTGCCTCTCTGTGTCTTTTCTATAAATACTTTCATGGTAAATTGCTAGGATAATCTCTTCATTATAGTACCTAAACGTTTTAAGCGCATTTCTAGACTAGCGTCGAGATCTCATCAATTTATAGTTGAGCTGGTTAGATCTAACCATAAATTCTATGCAGATTTTTTATCACACCTCTCGCTTGTGGAACTCCCTTCAGCGTCCTTGCTTTCCAACCAACTTTAATCTGCAAAATTTAAATGGAGTGTCAATCGCTATCTATTGTTCTCCTGATTACTCTTTCCTCTTCCTGCTCATTTGTAATGTTTCTGTTCCTAATTCTACTACACCCTATAACGCCTTCTGTCTTAGTTGCATGGGATAATACCAATTAAAAAAAATATATATATATATATATATATATATATATATATATATATATATATATATGTCCCATAGCCCGCTAATAGTGTGTGGACTTGAGAAGCCTATGCTATGTTTAAGGTCAGAAAGGAATTGGAGGCCTGTGGTGTGGACTTGTCATATGTGGTAAAGAAACGGAAATGTTTTCAGTAGTCAGAAATCTTAAGGACAGCCGAGTTCTTCCACAAGGTAGAAGACATCATCAAACACGGATTCCCCAAGTCGATGAAGGCCATCACGTGGCATGGCGTACGAGGATAACAGGTTACTGTTTTATTTAATTATATATCAGTTCAAATCAAGCATGGCACAGTTTAGCAGGCCAGATTAACAACTCCAGATTATACCCTGCAAATCTTGTTTAATCTTGTAACAAGAAAGCCTTAAGGAAAATAAAAAGAAAAGGGAAACATAATTAGAATCAGAAAGAGAAATTTCTAGGACAGATAATGAGGAAAGAAATTAAATTTATTCATGATGCAGTGATATTTTATTTCATGAGAGGTATATATTACATATATTAAAGTAAATATTTCCAGTGGCTTTTTCTGTAAGTAAACCTTTCAATAAATAATTAAATTATGGATGCATTAAGGAAGATTTATTAAATTTCAACCATAATTCAAATTTCCATGGATTTTTGAAAGTTCGGATGCATCATATCTATATTCTCTTTCTATTTTTTCGTCATATAAAACATCTCTCAGCTGAATAGAAAAGCTCCACGATTCTGCAATTTATTCGTAAGTAATTTCATCTCATAATATTTTACAATTCTTCTTTTTTCTAGTTCCTTACCTAAAGCTTTATAAGTATTGGATTTTACACATGAGTTCTTTATAGAATATATTCTATAAGGAACTCATGATTTTAGCCAGAACCCAAGTTGCTTAATTTTTACGTAAGATTCGTACTGAAGTTGCAAAAATGTTTGCTTAAATTTTCTATGCTTGTGTCTAATACATTAAAAAAAAACCTCAGAGTCAGTCAAAAAAATGTATAGACGGTTCAAGATAAAAAAAAAAATTGCCTTTCGTAGTTTTATCAAATTGCGATAACACTATTTACTGTAGTACGATATTTTCCAGTCAGGTGGAATTACATTGGTCACACTTAGACAAGAAATTGAAAATGCATCTCCAGTAATCCCAGTTGACACTTTGGACAACGTTACCCAAGAAGTAATTCGCCGTTCTAATAAATGTCTTTTTGAGTATCTCCTGTGATTGTAGAGTCCAAAGGTAATTTGTATTAATCTCACCATATCTGAATAAATTTAGTATTACGATATCTATTCAAGTTTTTTCATTTCCTGAAGTGCGTATACATTGTTTTGGTAGACTCTGTATTTCATTGTCTTAAATAATAAATAAAGTTATTTTTATACTATAAAATAACGTATGTAGTAAATGCTTTTTTGTTTTAAATTTATGCTTTCTTGTTTTAGTTCCTTATCACCACATTTAAATCCTCGTGAAAATGACGAAGTTTATAGTTTTATACACGACATATTTCAACCAATGATTATTTCTGTTGTTAGCATTTACTAAGGGTGGCCTAGTATGGACCAAGACTTCACCAACTGAAGACCCATTAAGCATTGGACTCAACGTTAGCGAATTTCTCTACAACACCCCTACACGCAAACTGCTAGTAGCCTGCTGGTGGGCCGCAGATGGCAACTTCAACGGTTCTCTGGTGGAAGCCACCGGCAGGCCACCGGTATTGCCGAGATGAACACAACGGCGGTTCGACAGTGGACCACCAGCTGTAAGCTCTAGTGGAATGTCACCCAGTATCAGGTTGGTGGCTTGCGTGTCGGAACAGGCTCGTCAATTATAGCGCTGAAGTAATTTTATTTATTTACTCGGGTTAGTTTTAGCTGGCCTACCGCTACGGCAATATGGCACATTTTGTTTTTCTTTCATTTCTCTCTCAAGGGCAGATAACTTCCTTGTCTACACCATAATACCCACCCGCTTTTGGGGGAAGATTTAAGAAAACCATTTCTTTTTAGAGAGAGCTCAAGCAAATCATTTTTTTTTTTTTTTTTGTGGGGGTGGAGATTTAAGAAAAGCATTTAATTTTTTTATATATATAACATAATCCCAATACGACAACGGTGGGCGTTGATTTCTAATGAAACGTCGCAATTGTTGTTGTTCACTACTATTTGTGAATCCAGAAACGTCATTGCGAACACTTCGGCAGGAAAGGTTAATTCAGGTATCAATTGATATATGCCATGTGCCTATGACACTAGAATTTGTAGTAGTTTTAAGTTCATCTCTAAGAAAGATAAGCTATAATCCTCAATTTCGTGAAATACATCTATTGGTTGCTTTAGTACACATCATTAGGAGTTACCGGTCTTTCAATGTCATAGGCCCTCACCACGGTGATTCAGCCGATACTGATCGGGTATCGACTTGTGTACCTTCCGCCAGCTACAGTTTTTTTCCATCTTCCAAACTACACACCATGTGACTCTTCTTGGCAATTTATTGTCCAATTCCGAGTGACTTCCGGTTCACCAGTAGTGTACGCTCTCCAATAAAAAAAGGAAGGAAATACAGCCACAATTTCTATCTGACCAGGAATATGGCGGCGTGCTTGGCTTGAAGTGGTAAGTACAGGTTTGATTCCCCCACCCCCGAGACACACACACACACACACACACAGGGAGAGGGAGAGAGAGAGAGAGAAACGCATTCAAACAACACATTCTGCTTACACTTATCCCCATTTTCATTAATGTTAATCATCCGGCGAAGGAAAAGGAGAAGGCAAAAAATAAAAATAAAAAAATCGTTTATTTTTCGTAATAAAATATATACTAGCGCATATGTTAGGTTTTGAGGAGCCTCTTAGTAGGCCTAGCATAAAAATAAATACAATATGGGAGCCGCTAATAAAGAAAGAATTTAAAACAAATGAGAGAAAGTCTTCAACAACAACATTAACCGTAGAAATCAAAACATAACAGACAGTAGCTGCAGTTGTAGCATTAATCACCAGGCAGATTAGGTTTAGTGTTCCAAGGTCACTACAGCAGATTTTCCTATGAAACAATGGCCTAGAGGATTACAACTTTGGTTCGTTACTTTGTTGAATTCAATCTCCTTGAACTCATTAGAAATGGGCGAGCAATAACTGAACAGTACTATAAATAAGAACTAGACATGCACAGTGAAACAAGAACACTTTACCTCGTAGATTAAATAAAGGGTTCAGTTCAGAATTATCTATAGGTTATCCAGATCGCTAAGCACCTGAGGAAGACCTCCCAACACATCGGCTGAATGATTATGATAACAACAACAAAGATGAGGACAAAAGTCCGAATATAAATAGTGTAAACAGTAATAACTCCTTGTCCCATAAAATTCAGACACAAACCAAATATACACTTCCACTAATTTATAAATGTTCATAATCTTTTAAAGATGGGCCTACCGACGGCGAAATAGGCAAGAAATAATTAAAAATCCTTCGAAAATAAATTGATGGCCACTTTTAGATAATTATTTTCACTGCCGGCAGAGGCATACAACGAATAAGATTAGACATTTCATTTGGGATCGGGTATCCCCGTCGCTATCTCAAAATTACTTGTCAGACGCATTTAATCTTTCTCTTAATGTATACTATTATAAGTGATGATGCCGACACTAACGATAAATAGCAATAAAACTGACGCCTCAATATGGCTCCCGAGCTAATATCATCCTGTTTACAGTATGTCTTCCTTGTCCGCAGTAGATTGGTTCCAAGATCACCAAAGCATTATAATCCGCGGATAATAGAGAAATATATGTGTCCAAATATTTTCACAGAAAAATCGATACCTAAAAGTTTTAATCATATTTTTATTGCTTTGACTAGAGAGAAAAAAAATGACACGATTTTTTTCCCTAAAATAAAAGAATAAAATAAAAAGATAAGATCGAATTAAAATGTTATAAAGACAGGTTTTACTTTCATCGGTGATATATTATATACGCTATAAACACATTGGATGAAAAAGGGTCTGATAATATTCCCATGTATTTGACTTACGCTATAAAAAATTTCAAATACTGAAATAAATTAGACAAAACAATTTAAATAGTCAATGACTGAAACTGAATTTTTTTGTCCTTCATGATCTGATGACTGAAGATGTTGAAGAAATTTAACATATAACACATTACATCATATGTTTCAATAAACAATGCACATTTAAAACATTTATCTTATAATTAGTATCCAGCAGTATTATAGTGTCATATGCACTTTTATCTATTTTTCGATTTTATTAATAATGACCTAACAAATGGTTCAAGATCTTATTCATTGATTAGCATTTTTTAATTTTACAATGTTTACACAATTTTCAAATATCAAATACAATAAAAAAAAATTGCATATTTTGCTTGTAATGGTTCATAATTAGAATTCTGTTTTATTTTTGGTTGTATTTTTAATCATTTTACCCCAAGGAAGGTAATAAAGCCAATAAGACGTGATGAGTTTCTGAGTTTGAGATAATATGAAAAAAAAACTAGTATTAAGGAGGGGGGACAATAAAAGAATAAGAATTAAGGAGACAGGAGATAACGATTGGCATTGCATTTAAATTTTTGAAGATCAAAATCAACTGAGAAGCAAGAAGCTGGGAGAGATTTTCACAAGCGAGAAGTGCGATAAAAGAAACTGTTAGCATAGAACTTACGGTTATATCTGGCCATTTCGACGATAAATTAATGCCTCTTTCTACCAATCAAGTACTGCAATTAAATTTTTAAAAAAATGTCTAGGTACCATAGCAGAAAGTCCATCAAAACAATTAGCATGAAAGAATTTATAGAAAAGGTATAGGAAGACTACGTTACGGCGGTGGGAAAGAGACTGAAGCTGAGATGTCAGGTCAGGACCAATAACGTTGCAGATACTTCTTTGAATTTGATTAAGAATCTCTTAATATAGTGATTTTTCAAGCGTGGCTTAGATGTGGCACAAGACCGAAAGTATTGGGTACCCAGTAATGATCGAACTCACTAATCAATAGAAATTGTTCTAGCGAGACAAGCTTGTTATCCATTACACCGCCTCGAGGTGCCCAAGAATCTCTAAATATATAGCAGAAGCACCAGACCAGATGTGGCAGCAATATTCGCAGCAAGGACGGATCGTAGACTTGTAAATATGACAAATAGATTCTGGAGAGAAAAATTGTCTAGCACGAAATTGTGAACCAACTTTCTTAGCTGCAGACTTAGCAATTGTTTCGATATACGTCATGTCAGCTGAAAACGTTAGATCGAAAACCGGTAATGAGCCACTACCCTGAAGTTTAGAATCAGTCATAATGATTGAAGCTAAAAATCGTTTCTCTCAGATGATTAAAAGAAAGAATTTTTTTTTTTTACATTAACAAGCCTTGCCCTATTTGACAACATATTATCTTTTAGATCAACTGCCAAGAACCGTTAAGACTCGCTATGAAGACAGGAGTAAATCGTTGTGTCCTCAGCATAGATATCAGGAAGGTCGTTGATGAAAATTAGAAATGACGTAGGTCCAAGAATCGAGCCCTGAAGAACACATGCATTTATGCAAAAAGATCTAGAGGAGTCACCATTCAAGACAACTTTCATTTCGCAATTTGATAGAAAAGACTAAATCAATTTAAAAATTCGTCTAAAAATAACATAACCTTTCAACGTGTGAAGAAAATCAATATGTCAAATGCCTTCGAGATATCCAAAGCAACAGTGCGAGCTTCACCATTCTTATCTAAAGCTTGATATACTCTTCCAACAATAATGGTTAACACATCAGCAGCAATTCAGTTGATTATGGCTTCTCGTACTTTGCCAAAAACAGGTCGGAGGATAATAGGCCGATCGTTAGAAGGATTAGCTGGTTCGCCTGAGTTCTTAAAGGCTGAAAGTACAGAAGAGGTTTTCAACAATCAGAAAGCAAGAAACAGCAAGGCATTTATTGTAGACTTTAGAGAGAATAGGAGCCGGTTCAGGAACACATTTCTTAAGATCTATTGCAGGGCTACCATCAAGTCCACTTGCTTTGAGTATCCTGTTTAGAAATGATGAACGGAGTTATATGCATATCACTCAATAGAGTGATAGGTTTAAAATATTTTCCATTCAATGTATCTAATGCAAAAGACATCAACTTTATTTGGATTTATTCTTGGAATAGTAAAATTTTGAAGTCGGCTTGTAAGCAAAAACCTACAGAAATTAGGTATTTCTCTACATTTTTTCTGACGATAATTAAAACTAATTTCTCAAAATTTTATAAAAAATTTGAATATATTTTTTATTGTCAGATATATTCCCGAGTACACCGATCGCAAGGTTGATTTTCTAAGAAATTTGAAAAGTCAAACTACCCTAACTGGTAATGGTTTCTGAACTTGATTTAATGCTACGTAATGAGTACAATCTTCACGACGTGCTGTAAATTTGTGGCTTTATACCAGACTAAGATAAGCTCATTAGTTAAGGCATATCGCCATGAGGTCATGGTTAGCCAGATTATCTACCGTCCGATTATTCCCTCGTGAGTCCGATATTCGTTTGATAATTTCTTTCACATATGAATTTTTCTGGAACTGACTCCCGCGCGGATATTTCCTCAAACAATTAACTCTAGAAATCTCTACATCAAAGGCCAATCGTCTTCATTCCTGCTTGCCCTCATACTTTTCACTTCCTACAACCCATTCTTTCATTCATATCGATCTTACGGCCCATGACGTTGAAACACCGAAGTTAAGCAACGTCGAACCTGGTCAGATGGGTGACCGCTTAGAAATACCAGGTGCTGTCAGTGTGTATATGTGGGTGGTGTAATAGTTGAGGGATCGAAATTGGATATCCGATTTTTTTATTCTGGTTCGTTATATTCACATACACGCAAATACCATTAGGAAAGGTATGAAAAAGCTATTTCCCCAGCTATGGGATAAATAGTAGAACTTGTATCAGAAAATCATTATTATTTCCCCAAAATTCTTATATCCTAAAAATACTTTCTGGCTTTAAATAACCTAAGAAGCCTTAAAGAAGCAGCCAATCAATCAACCATTAATACAATGCGCTTTATTTATAATTACCATGTTGTTTCTAATGCTCTAACTTGGTTAGTCGAGTCTGTCGAGGTTTGTGCTGAGTGAAGTTTAATAAAGCAAGTTTGCTTTATTAAAAGTTTAAAGTTTATAAAAAACGCTAAGCTTAGTATCTAACTTGCTTCGACTATAGATGCTGGTGTGCAAGCTAGTGGATTTCGCATTGTGACAGTCGAGTGAATTCGATTTTAACTTGGTACCCTACACGTATCCCTTAAACTCAACGGAAACACACAACACACACGGAACATATATACACATACACATATATATATATATATATATATATATATATATATATAAACTAACACGTTTGTGTGCATGTATGTATATATGAAGTTATTCAGTGGAACGTACTACTGTTAAATCATGTGTAAAAGAAACTTTATTTGACACATTGTTTCCGGAAGTAGTCACAGAGCTGCGCACACAGCCTACATCCAGCATGGTCTATGAGTTTCTCTCGGAATTATTTCCGTTTCCAACTGAGCTACTTCGTCATAACTTATTTTCTTCCTCGTTCTTTCATTGCAACATTTTGAGAATATTTATTATTTCTGTTCCATTTTTTTTTTTTTCCCTTTTTTTCCAACCTGACGTTTTTCACGCTTGGTGCTTGACTTCCGTTTCCGCATACGCCTCACTGCGCATTCCTTTTCTTTTTCTTTCTCTCCTGCATCTCACTCGAATAAAAGAATAGTTTATCATGTGACTGTTTTAATTAGGTTTCTCTGTGTGAAGCCAAATATGTATACGCAGGTATCTTAACTTTTGATGTAATTCCATTAGACAGGGAAGGTTTTATTAGATTTTGAGGACAATGAACAACATTTTTGATGTTTTGTTTGTTCTTTTACGTTATTTTATTTTATTACGCGGAAATGATTTCTGTCCAAGCCGTCATCCTAACCTTCAAAGGATGCAGATATTTACAAATCTTATTTCTGACAAAATAAAGATTCATCTGGTCTTTGTAAACGTGGCTGGTTTCATTGGAAAAAAACACTTTTTGCGAACTTTTTGCGTTCCTTACACTTTTCAGTCCAAAATATTTTTTTATTTCAATCTCCCAATATAATAGGTGTTACTGAGGTATCTGGTAGGCTACTGCTTACCAATATAACATAGTCAGACAGTACTTCTCTCAAGACTCGACCAATCATAATCTAAAACAAAAGCAAATAACTGAGCAAAAGATGACATCAGATACGAGAGATATAACTAAAATTCATCTTTGTAATGAATTCGTTAATGAGAACACGGGCGAACTAATGATAACACGAGACTTGAATTATATTTTGAATACAATGAGAAGCAAGGTTACAAGAAGTTTATGGTTACATTTTATTTCGCTCCTCAATACTTTGTCAGTTATTCTCAGCTAGTGTGTTTTGTGACCGGTCCCGTGATTTGAATCCTACACCTTAATTTCTAGTCTGTGATATCTGAGCAACACACAAATCCTGTCTGGAGCGGTTGTTCACAAAACTGGTGTATCACTATTTCTTACCACGCTTGTAAAATGGGAGGCAGGTGGGAATCACGGGATTCTGCATTCGGTGATCAGGAATTAACCTCAGATTAATACTGAATTTGACTTCTTTGTCTGGTGATTTTAAAGAATATTCCATACAAATACTACACCTGATAATGATACATGAGTAGGAAGATTTTTATATATATATATATATATATATATATATATATATATATATATATATATATATAAAGTCAAACGTAGTGAACCAGACAAACCTACCCAGGTTGCACCTAAGCGGATCGTCAGGGAAAGCTGGCTAAAGAGGCAAAAGAGAAACGGCATATTTATAGGTGATAATCAAAACTATACCACGTAACCAAAGGAAAAAAAGAATAGAAAAACAAGGCAAGAAAAAACAACACAACACCGGAGGGGGAGGGGGTTAATGACTTATTCAAACGACTAAAAGGGGAGGGGATATTTTAAGAAAACACGAACAATAAAGTTGGAATGACAATACAATCAGGGGAGAACGAGTATAGTTACATACATACATACATACATATATATATATATATATATATATATATATATATATATATATATATATATATATATTTAAAGATATGTTTAGTGGTAAAAATTTTATCACTGCCATAAACAGTCAAAAATTAGTTGTATTATTACCACTAATGATAATAAAAAAAAAAAATTAAAACGGGCTAGCTCACCGGTTTCGTATCTCGCTCAACGAGCTAAATCGAGCTGAATAGAGTAAATTATATAAAAGAACAATGGACAATATATATATATATATATATATATATATATATATATATATATATATATATATATGGACAAATATAAAATATAGATATTTTATTTTTACAAAATAGTGCTCAATAAATTTATATATATATATATATATATATATATATATATATATATATATATATATATATATAATTATATAAGAGATTATAATAAAAACGTGTTGAAATCGCTCCACAAGTGCCTTCGTGTTTTGGTACTGTGAGTGTACGTCTACAGGCGATGTCAAGTAAATGGTGATTAAATGGTATTTAAGTTCCAAGTAACGCTTACAGAAATATCACGTCCCTTTCTAAATATTTTGAAAATTAAAAGAAGTTTAAAAAAAACTACAATAACATGAAAAATATTTTTTTAAAATTTAGAACCTGTAAATCTTTAAATGGACCTTGTTTCTTATGCTTACATGATAAACTAGAAATTATCCAATTTGCTGACAAAAAATTCCTATTAAAGTAAAGAAGTGAATTAACTGTAAATTGCAGACACATTTTATTTTTTACCTTACAATATAGTTAAATTTAAAAATTAGGCATTATTACCATTTCTCATAGCCATAATTTATTAGTAAATATAGATCCGCCCTGATGATCCCATGTAGTGAAATCTAGGTAGGTAGTACCTGGTTCATTAAGATCTATTTATGTTATATATATATATATATATATATATATATATATATATATGAGCTGTTAAAAAGTTTTTAGCCGAATCAAATTCCAAAAGTTAGTATTTAAATATACAATTATCTAAATACTGATCTCGGAATTTAAACAGATAATCTTTCAGTACGCCATCATATCGTGTTCGAAGGGTAAACAAAGCAATTTCTAAAGAATTAATGGATTTCAGTTTTTAATCTGATAAATTTCTATTACTTCAAACGTTATTTTTAATGGATACTCGTATATGAGTAGACGTTCATTTTTATTTTAAACAATATATATTTCGTTTAACAGCTGGCACACACGGTAAAACCTTTGAAGTAATACAAATTTATCGCTTTCACACCACCGTAGGCATCAATGAGAAATACTTCCATTGCTGAATAATTATTCCAATTCTTATGATTAAAATATTTTGCAAAAAAATTCGGTTATTTTTTGCACCAAACATACCTGAAGAAATGCGAAATAAGCGGCATATCGTAAAAAGTTAATATATATATATATATATATATATATATATATATATATATATATATATATATATTGATAGCAACATAAAAGATTCTAAAAGCTAAGAGATATTTTTTCTAAACTGCTGGAATATTTTACACAAGTTTTAATACTTAATTAAGAAGGGAAAATATTTGAGCGAAATTTGGTCTTTATTGAGAACTCCATACACTGAATAGCACTTGGATTTTGTAAAAGGTGTGGGTCAAAACAGCTCACCGTTATTTTGACTGGTTGGCCTATCCTATTTGTCCCCGGGATAAAACCGCAGAGATCGGAAGAAGAAGAAAAAAAAAGAAGAAAAGAAATAAAAATATTTTTAAAAAAAAGATTGAAAGATAAAAACTGAGAAAATGAGTTCGTGATCACCGAGTGTTTCCCAACATCGTTTTCACATTAAATGAACGAACATGGCGGTAATGTCATTCTCCTTGTTTCTTTTGCTTTTACTTTCTTTTTTCAATTTACCAGCACATCCATTTTCCATTTAATAGAATCATAAAAGAATGCATTTTGTAATGTTCTTTTGCATATTATGTGGCAAGAGTTTCCTTTTCAGTTCTGTTAATGAAGACTAACATGTATTTGCATAATTTTTGGCGCTAAGCCATTAGATATTTGTCAGTTCCACAATCAGTTGATGATAAAACAAGAAAATCGATTTTAAAAAAAAAAGGTTATGCGCATTATTATAATCTTAATAATAAAACATTTTTTATATCATTTATTCATGTTTTAGTTTCTATGGAACTAACAATGACCGCATATTATGTATTTTTTTCTTTATTCTCTATACTATATATATACCATTTTTATACGTCTTCATATGAAAATCATATTATGCAAACAGACCAGTGTCATAAATTAAAGCTATTTTTCTCGTTATTTCTTGTTAACATTGACCGCACATTATGTATTTCCTTTTCCATTCTCTATACTATATATATATATCATTATTATACGTCTTCGAACAGAAACATATATATTGCAAACAGCCCTGTGTCATAAATTAACTTGTTATCGTTATAGTTTTAATGAACAATGATACCAAACCAGTATAGAAATTATGACTACACTTTTAGAACTCGGTTCTAGATTGAATAAAGCCATAACTAATCGAACAATGCGATATATTATTGTAGAGTAGAAATGTAAGTTCTCATTAGATGACGGGAAACTTCCACAGGCAGACATAAGTTACCTCGTCCAGTGATATATAAATAGCTGAATGGTCATGGGCCAGACATACTTTTGTATTTGTATATCGTTAGTACGAGAATAAATTAATTGAGAATTACTAACATTGCAGTTATGGTTATTTTCTAATTGTCAAGTTGGGCTTGTGTGGAAAAGAACTTATAATCTATGGAACTAATTGATCAATCATTTGCATTTTGAGCCACCAGAAAAGGGACCAATCAGGAGTAGAATTTCAATTTACTTTTACTCTCTGCAGTCTTCCATAGCTGAAAACTCGACAGTGTAGTGTGGTGGATATTAATAAAAACAAGTGAACTTCCAACGTATGAACGATGAATTTAGATGATATGTCATTACTTTATGAATTTTTCTATACATGTGAGAATTTTTCTGAAATTTTAATTGTGTAGAAAAGTACTTTAGCGCCGACTTTAAAGAATAAACCAAAAACAGTTGTTGCGAAATAATATCACCAGTAACAGAATGTGAAAGAAATCTTTACTTTAAGTAACTTGTAAAAACTTCTTGACAATGAATAATCTGAAAATGTGTTTCTATCAACGCCTATGCAATTGATCATTGTCTATTGAAGAAAATGTATCCTGTATAGACGTTTTCCATTGTTCGGTTCAATGGTACTGATGCTCAACTTCGTACAAGCAAGTATAGACCACAGGTTCTTGATTACATTAAGATCAGTAGAATGTGTTAGTAAACTATTAACGTGATGTTCTTAATGGGTTCGAGTATTTTCTTCTTGGAACTTCCGGTTGGCACCAGCAACCTCTTTTGCATAAGAAATTAAGCCACCTCGAAAGATTAAAGCAACATTTAAGTCGAGTTCTGATAAAGGCTGTCGGTATTTTTCCAATCGGTTCACAAACGTTAGACTTTTCAGCACCTTAAATTCAGTGAAACAACATTTTGTTCCCTTTAAGCAAATCATATCAATATGATGCAATTCCCTCAGGACTACCCAAACAAAATTTGTTTTCGTCTGACAACAACAAAGACTTCCATTCTGTCTTCGATGTCGTGTCTTTTGCCCAATTCAATTGTTGTTTTTCGAGTTTTGTAAGATATGGTATTTTTCTTCAGTATTTGTCCATATTTCTGAGATGAGGTATTATGTACACTATTTACATTAGTTTACATTATTTATTTATTTATTTATTTCTGAGATGAGGTATTATGTACACTATTTACATTAGTTTACATTATTTATTTATTTATTTATTTCTGAGATGAGGTATTATGTACACTATTTACATTAGTTTACATTATTTACAAACGTTATGATGAATATGGCAAAAAAGATGAGGACAATAGTCCGAATAATGTAAATGTTATTTTTCTTGTTCTTCGACTAACCCCAAGTAGTCCATTATGATACATCTAGTTATAGAAAAAAATGTAAGTTTATTAATGAAATCAGGAACTAGTAAATAAAATGATTCTTCGTTCCCATCAACAACAAAAAGTTAAGTATCGTTGTTTGAAATAACTCTTTAAAATTGACTTTTCTAACCTGTTTTAGTTGTATGTATTGATACTTTTCACAATACTTAATTACTTGTTTAAGTCAAACAGTTAACTGATTCTATTTCAGTTATTTGACCACTCAGATGAAATGCATTTATTATAAATTAGTAGGCTTTTCTTTATCATATACTTTATCTTTATCATAAATTTCTATGTTAAATACAATTTTACCTCCGCAAATCTACTTGTAATCACGTGACAACTCTCACAATTATCTTGTTTGATTCATTGTTTTTTGACGGCTGATCATCCCTTTGCAGAAAATACTTTTTGATTGTAAGAATATTTTGAGGCAATAATGATTTAGTGATACAAGTCTTACTAATTAACCTATATCTTGGGGAGAAGAGGTGAAGTCATAGCTTTCCCAATGATATTTTCGTGTTTCTGTATATCCATTGATATAGATATACAGACTTAGATTCAGTAGAAACAGGACCAACAAAACCGGATCAGTACTAAAAAGAGAACAAGACAAGATATCCCTAGATATGGACAGCTGGATGCCTACAATCTAGCCCCGTAAATTAGATAAAGGTTTCAGTTAGAAATTTCCTGAAAGTTACCCGGCTCGACTGACACCTGAAGAATAGCTTAACGAGTGAAACGGTGTGATAATGACAACAAAGACAGGGATATTAGTCCGAAATTAAATAATGTAAATAATCAGTTAACCTATTTCATTTGTTTGGTAATGGAATGATGATGTCTGATTTTAATTTTATTGACATCATTTAAATAAAAAAGGAAAGACTTTAACATTAAATAATCGATTACTATGCTTTCACACTTACCATTACATCACGGTGTTCACATTCATTCTATGAATTAAACGATTGCCAAATTGTTTAAGTCAAATTGATCACCTTTAATTTCGACAATTTCGCTCAGACCACTTTACGATATGTGCCCATTTCTGGAACGAAGAAACGACTGCGTCAGAAAGAGACTTAAAGGCGTGCATTCAGATATTATGAAATTAAAAATACTTATTTTCTCAAAGTAGAAATATTTTATTCTAGCGCAAATCTTTCAAATCTAAATGCTATTATTTAGTATGAAAAATTTTACAATTGTCGAATTTAATATCTTCATTATGTCTTCGATAGCAATTTTCAAATTTTACGGAAAAAAATTATTAACACGGCTTTTGTACAGTAGAACCATAATTTAATATCAATTTTCTCCATTTCAGTTTATAATTTAATCTCACCTAAAAATTGTCCGATTCTTCAATATTCGTCTGATTGGCCTAAAACTTGGGAGCTGAATCCATAAGATGTCAACAAAAAATATAACGCCAAAAGCAAATTTTATTAAAGCTCGAGAAAGATTTGAATGGGTGAAAATATGTTGCAGTCTCAAGTTTTAATTTAAAGAAGCCATGGTGTTGAGAGAAAATACGAAAAAGTGATTAACAATCGGATTTGAATAATTCCCAGCAGAAAATAAATTTCAAAAGGATTAACTAAAGATAACAACAAAATGAGAAACATTCACACACACACACACACACACATATATATATATATATATATATATATACACTGGTAATTTCTACCGTTCAATTGGAGCTGTTTAAATCAGCCCACTCGAAAATCAATATTAGTAACAACAATTGGTTGCAACTGGGGAGTTAACAATTTGAATGGGGGGGGGCTGAAAAGGACCGCTTTTGTAGTTCCAAATCTTGTTTCAGCCTCACGGACAGCAGTAGTTAAAGAGGTGTTTCTCCTCAGCCGTTTAGTCCTTTGATCATGATTTTCAGCCTCGTGTGCAGAAGCGTTCAGGTATGCTCTTCTGGAAACCCGATGGCTACGCTGATCTTCGGACACAGTGGCTATGATTGAAGCATTCCGATAGGCATTTCGAGACAGGCAAACTGAACGTTCTAAAGACGATTCATTATCTCCTATTCGCATGTCGGACCTGGCGGCAGCGGTTCTGCGACCTAGGCAAGTTTTCTTTGGTGGTATGTCTTAGGCATGTATGAATTGTCAAATGGAGTGCGTGGGCAAATACCAGAAGAAAACGCTGTAAAGCTACAGGGATCACTAAGCTCGAATAACTTTAGAAAAGACTGGAAAAATAAATGTTGAGTAATAAAAGAAGCAAACTTACTTATTACTACGGTGAATGCAATGCAAAAACTGGCAGGACAATAAAAAAAATTAAATTGGGAAGAGCTATAAACGACAATGAAAGCAACACCTTAAAACTGTAGTAGTAGGCTTTATGCAATGGAAAAGGTAACTTCACTTGAGAGAGATTGAACACTTCGCCAAGAGAAGAGGAATGTGTAATTTGGACTCAAAACCGGCACTGAAGAATTATCTATCAAAAAAAAAAAAATTTAAACGAAATCGGATGAAAACTGTGGAAACGCATAAACAATATCCAATCACACACACATTTTGAGAATTATATATATATATATATATATATATATATGAATGTGAAAGCAATCACAGACACAGCCACAAACCTTTCAATAGAAAACATCAACAGAAACCCACACAAGATACACTATCTTAGGATCCATCCGCCCGTCGACTGATAATTTCGGGAGTTGGAACCCTAATGCAACATTTCAGGTTACATTGACTAACTCCTCAAACCTCTACTACCCACAATTCCGGCATATATATCAAAGACACTACCCATTTCTTAAGAATTCTAAAAAATATAGATAGATTATGAAATGGTTCACTCCTAGTGATCGTGGATGTGGCATGCCTATATTCTTACATCCCACAGGAGAAGGGTATACTAGCCTGTAATTTTTTTTTTTATTTACCAGACGCTTTCAGAAATGCAACACACAAGACATAACTAACATTATACAATTCATACTTACGCACAACAATTTCGAGTACAACAAGCATTATTTTCAAGTCAGAGGCACAGTGATGGGAACGAAAATGGCTCCCAGCTATACGAACTTATTCATGGATACCCTGGCACGAGATATGTTACCACTTACCACCCCTAAACTACTAAAGATACATAGATGTTATCTTCTTTATAAGGGCACATTGAGATGACAGTCTCCGAGACCTTAAAATAAGTTCAACTGTTCATCACACCATCAAATTCATAATGGAATATTCCGCCACTTCTATTCTGTTTCTGGGTGTAATAAATAAAAGTCACATCTCCACTACACAGTAAACCAACTCACAGATGGTTAGTTCTACGTAAATGTCAATAGCTGCCACCGACCCAACCTAAAAAAAAATCAATATGCTACAGCCAATGTTTACTCATAAAACGTATCTGTTCACAATATGAGTATTACAAAAACACGTAGGACAACTATTCAGTTACATTTTTAATAGGAATTACCAACTTAAAACTATCAAAAAAATCAATTACTATCAGGTAATCCCATAAGTTCTGTCCGAATTTTAACTTTTTGTTAAAATGAACGAAATTTAAAGAGTATTTTATAATGTCTAATGGAGCTGAACATTATTTTTATGTTTAGATGCATTTAAACTGGTCAAATTTTATTTCAGTGAACAATAAAATTAAATTTTGTTTGATTAAAACCCTGCTAACATGGAAGTACCCAAGAATCATTTGAGGCACATAATGCTTTATGAGTTCAAGAAAGTAAACTCAGCAGCCGAAGCGGCTAGAAACATTCACTCAGTTTATAGAGAGGAATGTGTGAATGAAAGAATTTGCAGAAGATGGTTTGCAAAATTCAGAGGTGGAGATTTCACCCTTGAAGATGAAGATCGAACCGGACATCCAGTTGAGTTTGATGAAAAGCTTCTTGAAGCAGTCCTTGAAGAAAATCCTGCTTTATCAGTTGAGGAATTAGCAGTGGTTCTCAGTTCAAACCATACAACTGTTCATCGTCATCTTCAACAACTTGGAAAAGTTGCTAAACTTGGAAAATGGGTGCCTCATGAATTGTCTGAAAACAACCTCAAATCTCGAGTTGACATCTGCTCTTCTCTCCATTCTCGCCAACTTGTTTCACCTTTTTTGGATATTGTGACTGGAAACGAAAAATAGATCTTTTATCGAAATGTTAAGCGTCGTAGACAGTGGCTTGGTAAAGGGGAAGGACCCCAGCCACAGCCGAAAAGGGAACTTCATGGACAAAACGTTCTTCTTTCAATTTGGTGGGATCGCCAAGGAATAATCCTCTTTGAATTCTTACCGCCTAATGCAACAATTAATGCTCAAATATACTGTCAGCAATTAGAGCGTTTGAACCAAGCTTTGAGGAAAAAAAGACCTGGTCTAGTGAATCGAAAAGAGGTGATGTTTCATCAGGACAATGCGTGACCTCACACAGCAAGAATCACGTCACAAAAGATCGAAGAACTTGATTGGGAGAAAATTTCTCATCCACCTTATTCTCCCAATCTTGCTCCTTCAGACTACCATTTGTTTCGTAGCTTACAGAATCATTTGGAAGAAACAGCTTTTGTAACACAGAAAGAGGTTAAAACTGACATTTGTGAGTTCTTCGAATCAAAGCCAAAAGAATTTTATAATAATGGAATTAATAATCTTGTTAATATTTGGAAGGAAGTCATAGATAATCAGGGAAAATACATTGTTGATTGAATCTGTAATTAAATGTAACATTTGGTCACTTGTTTTCTTGATTCAAAATTCGGACAGAACTTATGGGATGACCTGATAAAACTTCCAATCAAAATAGAAATACTCTTCAAACCCATGAAAGAGAAAAGAATAATTTCCGAATTCCCATGTTTTTCTTCTTTGGAAGGCATCTTTCGCTATCCCAATGACCCTTCGGATTTCGGCCTTCCATTTTTCTTCCTATGTTAAGGCACTTACCAGATATTTAAATTGTTTCACTATTTTGACTTTGGTGTACTCAATTTGTAATTAGTATGTTGGCATGTTCCTTTTGCTGACAAAAACATATTCTGTCTTCTTGCATATAATTGTCTTGATAATTAGTCCTTTATTTTCGCTTTCCTTCACTACGTTGTGTATTAGTTTTTATAGTTTCCTTTCTGTCTGCTATCAACACTGTGTCATCTGTATATGTTGTTAAGATCGTGGCCGCCAATAACAAAACCTGGTAAGATTTCTAACTCTCTTAGAATCGCATTTCTAGGTAGGTTGAACAAGTCTGCTGACAAAACATATCCTTGTCGTATACCCAATTATATCTTTGTAAATTTACCTTATTCATGTTCTATCTGGATACAGACCGTTTGCTCCCAGTATAGGCTCTAGGTTATTCTAATATCCTAGACATATATGCCAAGCTTACCTTTCTCTTACAACAATTCTTTCTGAAAGTTAGTCATAAAAAAGAATTGCAAAATTCTCAGATTAAAAAAAATGTTTCGAACAAATTTAGCCTGTCGGTCTTAGCGAATACCATTTTTCTTCGAAACT
The DNA here is from genome assembly GCA_903632075.3 of Acanthosepion pharaonis. NCBI lineage: Eukaryota > Metazoa > Mollusca > Cephalopoda > Sepiida > Sepiidae > Acanthosepion > Acanthosepion pharaonis. Next base: position 1,784,177 of record CAHIKZ030000331.1, read on the forward strand.
TGTGAACTGGAACTACAGAGTAACAATGAACTGTACCAAATAACACAAACCATATCACTTGAGGACTACCAACAGCACGTAGGACAACTATTCAGTTACATTTTCAATAGGAATTACCAACTTAAAACTATCAAAAAAATTAATTACTAAAGCTTCCAATCAAAATAGAAATATTCTTCTAACTTATGAAACAAAAAAGAATAATTCCTGAATTCCCATGTTTTTTTTTTATTTTAATTGGAATATTTACAAGCTTTTCCATATCTTCACAAAGATTTCCAGTATTTAATACTCGACCAAACAATTAGAAAAATATTCAGCGAGAAGCCACTTCACGCAAGGCGTCATCCCCCACCATCTACACATACTTGTAACATCATCTGTTTTATATGATTCACTACCTCACCAAGTTTATCTGCAATAAATCCCTATGCCAAATATGTAAGCATATCATCAGTTATAGCAATTTCACAACTTCTGTCACTCACGTAAATTTCAAACCACCGGCCCTGAAATTGTGACAGTTTAAATCTTATATATTTGCTTTTCTGACACAAATGAGAAAAAGGAAATTATGTTGAAAATATTGGAACCGAATTCCGTCTCCTGTTCAATGACCATAAAAAAAAACATCAGGCACAACAGCCACAACATAACTGTTGCTGCACAGTTCAACCAACTATTTCATAGCGGCGATGATATCAGATGCGTGCTTTTAGCATCTTGATTCAACAGCCGACAAGAAGAAACGCAGATCGGACTTGAAATTTATTTTCAAAATAAATTCACACACCGAGGGATTAAACAAGGATTTAGGTTTACTCAGAGAGTAAACTTTCACAAGGAGACCTCTAACGAACAAGAACATTCCTCGGAAGAATTGGTCCCACTTCTTTGTTTATTCCTCGTATCGTTGAAAAAAAACCTCGGGCGTGTTAAAAAAATTCCGACATTAAATTCTTTTTCTTTGTGCTTCAATTAAATCAAAACATTAATATATAACAAATATCAATTTTATTGCCAATATTGGTATGATTTTGTTGGTTTTTTATTCTTCAAATTATATTAACCGGCCTATACACACACACACACACACACACACACACACACACACACACACACACACACACACACACATATATATATATATATTTATAATTTGCCCGGTTTTTATCGAAGGATGTACGCCTGAACATTATCCTTTAGAAAAAAGGTATAACCAAAATTTATGCTATTGCGCAAACACACGCACGCACGCGCACACACACACACACAAACTGAGTTTGTCTAAAATCTATACACACTTCAGGAAAGGAAAATTTTTGTAGTTTTATCAAATTGCAATTACACTGTTTAGTGTAGTACGATATTTTCTCGACAGATGGCATAATATTGGAGACTCTTAGATCATAAATTGCAAATTCATGTGGAACAATCCCACTGGACACTTTGCCAACGTTGCCCAAGCAATTGTTCACCGTACTAATAAATGTCTGAAGGTAAAGCATCTCTTGTGACTGTAGAGTCCAAAGGTAATTTGGATTAATCTGGTGATGTCTGAATAAATTTAGTATTACAATATCTATACAAGTTCAACCTTTCCTGAACTATGCATACATTTTTGGCTAACTCTGTATATGTACAGAATATTTTTAATCAGATATGATTTCTTATTAAGATAACCGTTATATTTAGTGTTTGTACGTGTCTGAGTAGAAATCTATGTTTTATTTTTTTGGCATGTAAATCAATAGATATTAACTGTTAAAAACAAAACAAAAATGTAATGTCTTCAAAAACCTGTGTAACCAATAAAAGACACGTTCATATATATATATATATATATATATATATATATATATATATATATATATATGTGTGTGTGTGTGTGTGTGTGTGTGTGTGTGTGTGTGTGTAAATTATTTTCAGATAGTGTATCTGTAAAAGAACAAAATGAATAGAAAAACAAGAGGAAACGCTATTCTTAGCCGACGCGTTTTGTCTTCTGAGTGACTTTATAAAGGCAAATGTAAGGATTTATTTTGTTGCCCGTGTTTCTATGCAAGCGGAAGCATGTCACAATCTAAACAATATTCATTTATTAAAAAAGCATATTTCTTGAAAATCATTCGGTTACTTTTGTTTTACGATACTTAGAATTATGACACTTTGTATCCTCCATATGTTTTGATTGACCATTCAACCACATGATGAATACTCGTGAACTTTCTCAAATTTAAAATCCTTGATAAACCAATGATACTCTTGCTTTTGTATATAAACACCTGGAACAAAATAGATCCTACATTACCTTGATAAAGTCCCTCAGAAAAAGAATAGTTTTTCCTCTTGTCTTTCTCTTCATATATATATATATATATATATATATATATATATATATATATATATATATATATATATATATATATATATATATGGTGTATTATTCAATTTCTTCAATTTCAAGGATAAAGCATATATAAATATATAAGTATATTTACATTTATTTATATGTAAATGTAAAGTGGACACTGATGTTAAAATGGAATGGCGAGTCTGTTTCATGTTTGAACGTAATATTTATAGTTAATCTTTATAATTAAATCGAAGTAAGAAGGCTCAGAAAAATCATTCCGCACAGGACGTAATGAAAGCACGAGAAGCAGGGAGAAGCATGTAGTAACGTCCTTAAACATTTTGAGTCAGTGCATAGCAGAATAAGAACACTAAAGTCAAAGAGATGTGGTAAAGTCACAAGAAATATCTAAAGTAACAAAAGACAGGAAGTTGAGGAGAACTATGTTTGATCACATCCTGAAAGGAATGGAATATTAAAAAAGAACTATGTTTGAAATCACATTTTGAAAGGAATGGAATATTAAAATCTACACAGACATATATAGATATACATGTACAGTCATAAGGAAATAGTTTTTTATTTACATATAAATAGAAAAAAACGAAATACACACTAACACAAATACACTACACAGCACTATATATATTATATATATATACATGAATTATTCACACAAAACTAATGCAAAAGGTTAATGATTTTAAATGGCGAGACATCCATCCCGCAAACAATTCAAATAGTACACAAAAATTAGATGAATGAATTGATCCTTGTTCATATAAATTTCTGCCGTATTAGTTGTTATTTTACAAGCTTTCGTCTGTTTTTTCAGGTATATATAGATTTAAGAGGACACGAAAATATAATCCGAAATGCTATTGAAAAAATATTGGTTTTGAACGCGCCAATGCAACGCTGAGTTTGATTTTTGAATTTCTTTTTTTAAATGTTTGCGTTTATACCAAATATGGTAATGAACAAATTATTTTAAAAACTGTCAAAGTGGCATGAACTATATTGTTCAATAATTACAGTAATGTCGCACTTATTAACCAAAAGACGCACATGGATCGGTTATTTAAATTACAATAAACGTGCAATCAATTTACAAATACATGAATTACACAAAACTAATGGAAAAGGTTAATGATTTTAAATGGCGAGACATCCTCTCAAACAATTCAAATAGTACACTCTTAGATCCGTTATGAATATGATATATATATATATATAGCTTTCGTCTGTTATATAGGTATATATATATATAGATGTTGTTCTTGCTTTTTTTTTTCTCTTATAATAAGAGGACATCGAAAATATATGTGTATTGTATCCGAAATGCTATTGAAAATGAGATATTGGTTTTTGAACGCGCCAATGCAAATGAGTTTGATTTTTGAATTTCTTTTTTTAAATGTTTGCGGAAAATATGGTAATGAACAAATTATTTTACTGGTAAATTTTACTGTCAAAGTGGCATGAACTATATTGTTCAATAATTACAGTAATGTCGCACTTATCCAATGGATGGCAATCAATTTACAAATACATGAATTATTCACACAAAACTAATGCAAAAAATACGAGAAATGCAAAAATTCAAATGTACACAAAAACAATCCGAATGAATTGATCCTTGTTCATATAATAATTGCTGACGCGTTTCGTCAATGTGGACTTTATCAAAGCAAAATACGAAAATGAAATTAAATAAAACAAAAACGGAATGTACCTACTAGCAACTGGAATGTAGAGAAACGCTATTTTCATATTTTTTAACTGAAAAATGACGTCAGAGATTGTCACGTGTGGAGAATATTGTCATTATATCTGTGTTGATGTATTCAACCATTTTCTTTCGATTTTATGAATCTGTTGTGCATATTTGTTTGTAAGAGCATTAATTTTGTTAAGAAAGGTGAAATATTAGTTACGTTGTTCATTTAATTTCATTTTCGTATTTTGCTTTGATAAAGTCCACATTGGACGAAACGCGTCAGCAATTACCAGTTTTCCTATTGTCATTTTTATTCATAAATATTGTCTTCTCTACCGATTAAATCGGAGAAATTTTCATATATATATATATATATATATATATATATATATATGTAAAGATTTAATTTTTTTCTTCAACAAAAAGGAAGGCTAAGAAACTACTTTGCATAGAATTACTACTGTAAGCTCCCATCTACAGCCACATTAAGGTTCTTTTTTTTTCTTCTATGTACCGTCTCCTTCACAAGTTTAACGATAATGGCTCTCCACAATTTCCTATTTTTTCTATCTCGTAGCAAATGCCGTCTTTTGGTTATTTCTCATAAACTATGTTCTGCCACCCATTTATACAATCTCGTTAGGTAGGTCATGTGCTATTTTCCTCTGTCACCCTTGCATTTAGTATATCTTGTGAGTGTCAAATTTTCCAAGCCTTCTTTTCTCATTATGTGTCCTAGACATTTCAGCTGTGACCTTCTGATGTTAAGCATGACTGTTCTTCGTTGCACACGTGTTAAGTTCATAGTATTCTAAACCTCCTTCGATAGAACCACATTTCTATCGCCGCATGATTCTTCATTATCTGTGCGGAAATGATCCAGCATTCATTCACATATAATAGGACTGATATTACATCAGAGTTTAGTACTCATTTATTTGTTTCTAGATTTTCCTGTTTCTTAATACTTTGCTTAGCCTTTAGAAGGCATCTTTCGCTATCCCAATGTCCCTTCAGCCGTTTGCACCCAGTATTGGTTCTAGGTTATTCTAATATCCTTGCCAAATATGCCAAGCTTACCTTCCTCTTCCAACAATTCTTTGTGAAAGTTAGTCGTAAAAAAGAATTGTAAAATGCTCAGATTAAAGAAAAAAGTTTCGAGCAAATTTAGCCGGTCGGTTTTGGCGAATACCATCTTTCTTCGCAACATGGAACTACAGAATAAAAAAGAACTGTAACAATAACAGAAACCATATCACTTGAGGAGTACTAACAGCAGCAAGAATTAAAATGGATAGCACTTGACTCGAAGAAAAAATAATAACATATGCAAGAAGCTGTCTTTCCATAATATTTCAAAGAAAAGAATTAGAAAGGAAGCGTCCACCCTCAGTACTAGATAGAGCAATAAAATTACTGGATTTTAGAAACCTATTTTCCTGAATAATTGTTTTAATAGAAAGCTTTAATAAATTTCAACCGACGGTAGCTTTTTGCTCCTCAGTCAATGAATGTTAAATGTTTCTGTTGTAGAGAGCTAACACCCCTTCAACTCTCTACCAGATGGCTAGCCTCATAGCCTTAAATAGTCTACGATTAAGGACTTTAATGGTTGATTAATAAGTTGATACTAAGCTGATTAATATTCACATTGATCTTACTTCGTTTGACTATACAGCATTTGACCCTCCTGTATTCCTTTTAAGTTGTCTTGTTAATTGTCTTGTCTATTTTTCTATGTTTTTTCTATGTATCCGTTAGCACCGGATACTGGTGCTGAATAAATATATTAAGCACTAATTCTTTTCTGTGTATCATTCACCTCGACGATACAACAGTTTCTTTATAAGAAAACGGCAAATATTACCATTAACAATATCATTACAGTAGAAAGAATACGAAGGAAATAAGTTTAATGTTGTTATTAACAAAGATTAACTTAATTTGACACAAAGTTACAATTATGGGTCATCCTGTGAGGATCGAACTCATAATTCAGCCAAAGAAATCCAACCAGACCATTATGTCCCGGAATATTAGCTGAACCCGACACGCTCTAATAACCTTAATGTTGATCAACTTGTAGATTAATTCTATTGCTGCCTGAAAATTTCGGTATAGGACATCTGAGGCTGAATCAGATTTACATGCAAGAAACATTATGAACTAAGATTCAAGGGTTTAATTCAGCGGACCATTATCGGAATTAGCTTAACTTTCTTTTCCCCGCGTGTTCTTTAAATGGAACATTGAAAATCCAGCCAGCACATTCATCAGAGTGGGCTGATTAGTGCCTACTTCTCTTCCGCCACTTCATTGAAGGTTACAACCTATAAATGACAATCGTTAGAATGATTAGTTTGTGTGTGGCAATTCTTAATATCTAAAGCTCGGCATTGGCGACGGCATGTCGCTAAGATCAAAGAGGTTTATGTTAACTTCACTTCATGATAATTGAAGTCTCCACAGAAATCTCTTCATTAGCTTTGACGACATATTTCAACAATTCATAAGGGAAGAATTTATTATCCGGATTTAGACATGTGCAGGCTAGCATAGTTCTGTTCAGGGTTTCCTCTCGACTTGGTCCTTTCAGAAGTTATCATATCATACATGCAATATATATATATATATATATATATATATATATATATATATATACCATAGTGTATTTAGGCACCAATCCTTCATATATGCATGTTTTATTAAAAACGACAGAAAAGGTACTGCGATAAAGGTTTTTTCTTTATTTTTCTTGTGTTCGTACAAGTGTTTTCTTTTTTGGACACAGAGTGTGTAGAAACTGTCCAAATATTCTATAATTCCGAGCGCCTTTGGCTATACTTTTAGCCATTATCAAAAGTGACTTTATGTTTTCAATTTATTTGGGTTTATGGGTTGTGTGCATGTTTTTAGTATTATAGAGATGTTTTATTTCCCGAACACAGCACATTATGGCCGTGTTCGTAGTTAATATTATTATGTGTTGCCTTTTTCTTTTTTATTCTTATCCATTACTGTTAATCTTTTTTTACATGTGGATGAGATTATTATGTTTGTATTTTCTACTAGTATGTTTCGGATGGGGTCTGGTAAGTTTGCGTGTGTGTTTAAATAGGTTCTAATAGAGTTGTGGTCAGATAGGTGTAACGTAATGTGTCTGGATAGGCAGGTAGTCGTGTGACTGATGTAATTATTTATCAATTCGGTTTGATCAGGTACACACTTCCTTAAGGGGAATTTCAACTGATAGATAATGTTCGTTCGTTGTAATTTTGACTTTGTTGGTGTGTTGTTATTTTTATGCATGTATCTAGACTTATATGAATGTTTTATTTTCCAAACACGTTTAGCGCATAGTAGACGTGTTCTTAGTTTATATTATTTAGTGATGAGATTTTCTTTTTTTTATTATTATTAGTGCTTCCATTATTTTTAAGTCTTTTTTTTTACATGTGGATGAAGCTATTATACTTGTACTTTCTGCAATTATGTTGCGGATGGAGTTTGGTAGGTTTCCATGTCTGTTTAAATAAAAAATAAAGCTATGGTTAGAGTGATGTAATGTGAGTCTTCTTGATAGGGACGTAGTAGTATGTTCAATATTATTATTCATTAGTTTGGTTTGATCTGGAATGCAGTTATATAAGACTCATGAGAATTCATAAATAATATTGATTCTCTGTAATTTAGATCTTGCGAGCGTGTTGTTATTTTTCATGATAAGTTTTAAATATTTTATAATAGATAATTTAATTTTCTTGTTCTGATCGTTGGGGCTTTTGTATTTCTTTATAATTGTTCTAAGAGAAAATTTATCTTGCTTATTGTCAACATGTATTTGGCTTTTATAGAACATGTTATTGTTATAATTAATGTTATTTATTTTTAAATTTATGTTCAGTATTGCTATTAGTTACTACAGAATGTAATAGACTAATCTGGTGATCGTTGAGATAGTTTCGAAAACCGTAGTTAACTAGCATCTATTTCATATTATGGAGTTCTTTAAGGAAAAAGGGACGAAAGGATGAATTCGCGTGTGCTTTCTTGAGGACATTTTATAACGTCTATTTTGTATTTAAGTGGGCATTCACTCATAAAATTAATGTTTCTCCGAATGTGTTTTGCATAACGAAGTGGTGAATGTGTTACTACCAAGAACGTCTAAGAATGAGAGTTTATTTTTTTAAGTAAGTTCTTAGGTAAAGATAAACACTGAATTTTTCAAATGCGATTTTGAGATTATCAATTTCTTTTTTGCTTTCAGCTAAAATAAAAATATCATCTACATAGCGGACATATATTTTGGGTTTGGATTTCACTATGGTCGATTTATCAAGAAGGCGACCAATAATTCTATTGGGAAGTGTCTGTGTACTATACATGGTGTGTCCTATCAGTAAAGGTCTGAATTTGTTGAATGTTTAATCTGTGGGATAAGTGTTGCGGTGTTGAAGTAATTCATCACCCAAGATGTAAAAGCTTAGGAAGTCCGTCAAGGCTGAATGAGGAGGATTGGGCCGCTGTAGCCTAAGTATGCCAGCAATAAACCATTTTGTTCTGATCTGATTTTTTAAATGATAGAGCATGTCAGAAAGAATCAGATACTTACTGAAGTAGCGCAAGGAACCGGCCATTTAGCCGCATTTCTTTAGCGATGGATCGTATCTAGGATTTCCACTTGAGATCTGAGTGGGGACTTGCGTTGAGAGTAACAATGCGAACATTAGACGTACATCTTTGGTAGAGCTTCGATGGTGGAAACTCTGGTGTAATGGATATTCTTACACCCGTAGGTTCCTAACAACTATATATTATAGACGCTCGTCACATTCAGCAATGTCAAACGTCAAAAACAAATGTGTCCCCAGGATTTTAAACAGGTTGTAAATCCGGACAATGAGTACCCGTGCTTCTAGTCTGATTTTCACTGATGTCACAAAACCGTGGCTAGGAGTTCACTTCGGGGATCTATCTATCTATCTATCTATCTATCTATCTATCTATCTATCAACATTTTTCCTATCTATCATAATATGTCCATATCTATCTATCTATCTATCTATCTATCTATCTGTCTGTCTATATATATATATATATATATATATATATATATATATATATAATTATTTTATTTTAAAAAAAATATGATTCCAACGCTACATAAGAGTTATGTAGCGTTGGAATCATATTTTTAAATAAATAATTATATTTATGCTCTACTTTTGTATCGAGCACTATTTTTGAAAAATAATAACAAAAATACTAAAGAACTTACATACGCGCGCGCGCGTGTGTGTGTGTGTGCATGTGTCTGCGTTCTCTTTTCTAGACGAGGGGACAAAAATTTAGTTTATCTTAATGAATGGTTAAGAATCAGAATTAAGAAATGTAGCCTAATCTCTTATTCAAAAAAAAAAATCTGTGTCAACATTTTTCCTATCTATCTATCTATCTATCTATCTATCTATCTATCTAATCTCTGAAAGAAAAAAATACAAACTGAATAATAGAGTACTAAGGCAACAGATTATTACGGATTACTGGATTATTTATTCAACGACACGTTTATGGAAAATTTCTCCATTGTATCCACAAATTCACTATTTAGTAAAAAATCTTACAAAATCGGCTTACAATCATCTTTAGGATATTTAATCCTCATACATTATTATTATTATTATTATTATTACTATTATTATTATTATTATTTTGTCGGAAGTAAAAAGCTTTTGTTACTTATCGAATTATAATGAAGCAATAACAAATCAAATATTTATATATTTATTGGGATATACATCCTTTTTTCGTGGTACATTCGTATTTGCTTTATCCAAAGAGAGAAAAATTTCAACCCGGAATTTCATGCCATTTGCCATCAGTACAACTAGGAGTGTTATGCCATTTGCAATCTTCTTTCTGAAGATTGCAAATGGTATGAAACTCCGAAATTACACAAATATATCAAAATTTTAGCCTTACCCAGAGTTTCATACCATTTGCCATCAGCATATTTTTTTTTATATATATAATTAGGATCAGGAAGCGAGAGTGGAAATTATTAGGTTGGTGCAAAAATAATGACGTAATAACGTATTTTTAACGTCAAAAAACGACATTCTTACGTCATTATTTTTGCACCAACCTAATATAAGGCACATAATTAGAAAATTTGACACACAGGACATATTGAAGGCGCGAGGGACAGAGTAAAACAGCGAATTATCCATCTAACGAATTTGCGGAAATGGTAAGATAAGGAACAGAGAAAGTGGGTAGCAAAAAGACAAACCTTAGCCAGAGCGGCAAAAAAGGGAAAGTTGTGAAAACTCCTCCTTGCCCACGTTCTGAAGGAACAAGTCACATTGAAATAGAAGTTGAAAAATTTATAAAGGATAAACAAATACAAACAGTTTTTGATTTATTATAATGGCGATGACAGAGAAAATCGTGTTCATGACTTCCTCGAGAGCAACTGAGCTTATATAAATGATGTTTAAAATATAACGTTCTAATTTCCACACTATGAGGCAAATCATCGTGCGCCGTCTGTGTTTACAAATTATAATCTTTCATTATTTAATATAAGTAAAAGATTTTCAATTCGTTTCAGATTTATAAATAAATACTACTAAATTCAATAAAATAATTCCAGTAAATGATTATAAATTAAATATTAAACATGTCTAATTCTCCTGTCCTATTTGTTCCCAGTTTACAATCATGAACGTCAAGAGGTTTTGAG
>CAHIKZ030000331.1:1800000-1810000 GCA_903632075.3 Acanthosepion pharaonis
TACTCTGTAATTTTCTGTATAGCGGGGTTTAGCCCCCATTAAGGTGTCTTGATATTATTGAAATTGGCTGATATTTTGGGAATAGACATCATTTCAGGTCATTTACCTAACTTTAAATTTCATTTAGATCGGATGGGGAAAAATTGCGACCGACCACTCGGGGACCTCCTTTGATCAAAATAATATATACGCATACAGAGCATATTACATCCACACTCATGTCTGAAAACTATGTTCAAATTTTATAAAAATCTGAGATATATATATATATATATATATATATATATAGAGAGAGAGAGAGAGGGGGGGAGAGATAGATAATAATATCAGATCCGTAAGAGGTAAGTCCAAGTAGGTCTTTTTAATATAAAATATTAAAAAGATAGATACATGAATAGAGTTTAATGTATTTATATGCAGAGCAATGATGGGTGATGTTTTTCCTTCTTGAAATATATATATATATATATATATATATATATATATATTCGTTATTTACACGTTTCGTCCTCTGTCCAAGTATAATAATATTATTTTGCAACTAGTATTTATAAACAATAGTCAAAATGTCATTAGTTTCTAAGAATATTTTAAATTTAAAAAAGCTAATAAATATTAATCAGGCGAAATGTGAAAGTAAATGTAAAATATGATGGATGATAAGTGATGTAATTTGATGTGTAATATATATATATATATATATGTGTGTGTGTGTGTATGTGTGTGTGTATTAAAAGCGATCGATGCTGCATGTTAGTAGTGAACAAATTTTACAAAGAACAGACTCAGATCAACCCTCTGAGTGCCGAATTCCTGAACAATTTTAACTCTTCTCCCTTTGTTCCTGAAACAAAATTCACAAAGAATTGGTATTAACGGTAGATTTAAAAATATTTACAAGTGTTTACCCACCGTTCAACCGGTGGTTGGGCATTAAGTCCTTTTTCTTTACCACTGTTCAACCGGTGGTTGGGCATTACGTCATTTTTCTCTACTAAGTGGTGGTCAGGGCCCAAAGAGTTATTAAACGTTATAATCATTACACGCTGTAAATGGTGGACTGATCATTTATTAAAACGGGGAGATAATAAAATTTCTCAGTAGCTCTTAAATTCTTAGCTTGCCAATGGAAAGTGGGCTGCCCGTCAAATGAACCGATATTTAAAAACTGTAGTAATGACAAGAGTTAACACCGGGTATTGTGGAAAAATCGGTCTACGTAAAACCATCATTTCTTTTCATTTTGTTATATATATATATATATATATATATATATATATTACATAAGAAAAACTAAATATCACTCCAGATAGCTTAGTAGGTCAATGTCATTATCAAGGTAGTAGCAGATGACTACTATAAATTGCCAAATTATTAATCGATAGAGGATTTCGGATGCTTGATTTAATTAGAGACTATTTTATTTGCAGTTTTTTTTTAAATTAGTAGAAAATATAACTGACATCACGAACTGTTTAAATACACATTGCTTTCATTAACTGTTGTCTGCGATGAACGCACTTTATATGTGAGTTCATGACTTTCTCGCAAGCAATTGAGATTATATAAATGGTGTTGTAAATATAACATTCTATTTTTCACACTGTGTTATTGAGTAGTAATCGTAGTGTGCCATCTGTGTTTACAAATTATAATGGTTCATTATTTAATATGACAATTAAGAAGTTTCAATTCTTTGCTTATTTATAAACAAATGCATTAAATTCAATAAAGTAATTCCAGTAAATGATTATAAATTATATATTAAACATGCTTAATTCTCTTGTCTCGTTTGTACAATTACCATCCCTCAAGGGTCATTTGGTTTAATATTCGTTATTTTTAGCTTAATTCTAAGATTTATAATCGTTTACAGTTTACTTTGTTTCGTAATGACACGTATGTAATTTATTGAAAATTTTGTGATTCTCTATCGTGTTTTGTTGGATTGCTCTTTGCAAGAGATATGTCAAGTGAGTTTATGAGAAAATGATACCTTTGTATAACCTATATAAAATGATTTGAAAATGCAATACTCAATTACACAACTGTAAACAACATTAGTTTTATAGAGACACTAATAGGTGTTACCACCCCGGATTAGGTTGGACCTAATGAATGGGTGGTTCCACGCTCCTGAAAAGCTCCCGATCAGAGGCCTTGGTGCTGAATGTAGTATATTGTCATACCGAGGACGATGATTGGTTTAAAGATTTATTATCGACTACTAAATTACCCAGGGCCATGCATTATTCTACCAAGTGTAATGGATAGCAGCTCGGAATGAGAAATCGGAGAGCCGAGTTCGAATTCTAGTTGAGTTTGTTACATTTTAAAATACCATTAGGAAAGGTCTAAATCCTTCTCTTCTGCCAACTCCCAAAGCATAGACAGCATGACAAGCTGCAACATATAACATTGGCAACCAGTCTAAGAGGCGGACATATCTCTATTCATATCGGCATGGTGAGGGTTGGAATCCGTCAAGCTGTCTTGCCCTAGACACATTGCTGGTTCCCCTATGACACTAATATGTTACGAGATTCGTCAAAGTTATTAAATTGAAAGTTTTACGCTTTGTTTATAATAAACAATCGTAGATCCTTGTTACTATCTGTTGGCTTTATGGATTTATGGACTATATTTTTTATAGCTGTTTTGTCTTGTGTTTAGATTAAGAGCCGTTGATTAAAGTAAAATAAATTAAAGTTGTTCTTTTTCCTACCGTTTTGGACACTATTATGAGTTATACTACTCAGCTTAAATAATTATTTTTCAACAATATAATTTAAAAAGCCTTTACTGCTGCCTGCTTATTTGATAATGCTTAAAACTTAATAGAATATTGTTGCAAATTAATTTAGATCTGTTATTTTTAAACAGTTATTTTCAATTGATATGCACATTCACTTTTGTAGTTAAGAAAACAATAGTCAAAAGTGTATCTTTTTACCAAAAGAATTAATAAAATTGTGATTATTACACTGGATATGAATGTCCGCAAAAAAAGATTTTAGATATACGAATTCTCATGCAAATTAAAGATCAGAATTTCATTGAAATATTTCTTTTTATTTTAAATGTTTTTAAAAATTTTAATCAAGGTATTACCAATGTTTTAACTAGTTTTAAATGAAGGTGTCATCAATGTTTTTAACAGTTAAAATGAAGGTATCATCAATGTTTGTAACATATCTAGTTGGACTGGATATTTCAGTGAATTATTTTCTAGTTGAGCCTTAGTAGAAATTTAAAGGGTTACCAATATCATACCATCTATCTGTGTTTTTATATTACTAAGGTTGTCATAAAGCGAAAGCTGTGTGTAGTACATGCTCGGAAAAATATTTTTTGATATTAAGGCGCTTGGAAAATAATTACGTTTTACCAGAAGAAAATATAGGAACATAACAATTTTTAAAGAAGTAATGGATATTTATTTATTTATTAATCCGACAGATTTTCCCTTCAAACGTTATTTTCAATTGATACTCCTATTTGAATAGATGTTCCGTTTATCTATTCAACATTATATTTATTTACTTTCGTTTACCGTCCTGAATATTAGCGAAATATTATTTATGAAAAATATGGGCTCTCCTCTGCCCAGGGGTCGCAGGTTCAAATCCTGTCGGAAAGCGCATATTTTTGTTTAATAAGAAAGGAATTTTAGAGTGGAAAATAATTCATCTCGCTTTTGAACTCTGTCAAGGCTAGAAAGTGAACATTAGGCACCTCAAGCCAAGTTATGGCAGTAGAAGACCAAATACGGAATATTCCCATTTTGGTCTCATCTGGCCCTTACAAGAGTAAAGCATGTCAGAAGGAGTCACGTATTTTCTGGATCGGTATTAGAAGATGGCCACTTGTTTCTAAAAAAAAATTAACTGGGAGCAATACAATCTGCTTCAAGGAATATCAAATTTGAAAGAGTAGAATTTTTTTTAAATCAATAAATAAATTGATGATGCTTGTTACAGGATGTCAAGTAGCCCATATTGCCATTTAAATGAATGCTTTATTTGATTTTATTAGTTATAATATTAGTAAAATATGCCTAATTGGCTTATGTTTATTTTGAATTTAAATGAAATTAAGAGTATCTGTTGCAATTTATTTGTAAAATGAATCATAATACCTATTAAAGAAAGTATTTTTTAATGACGATAGAAATTATCAGTTGAAACGTATATTGCTTATATAAATATACTGTTGCGATAGATATATTGTCGTTTAAATTACGCAAAAATAAAATAACACTGACATCTCATTTTAACAGACATATTTACTAAAATTATACAAAAATATATTGGAATACTAAAGAGCAAATTTATTCAATAAAATCAACCACTGGCTTCAAACACGGCTTCAAACATGGCCTCAAGACAACTTCTGAATCTTCTGCAACTCTTCTGGATGTTCTACTTGTTTAAGTTGGTGAATGCTGCAATAATCCTTGCCTTCAGTTCATTTTTGGTGTTAACAGTTTTGGTCGTCTCTTGCTCAACCGCGCCCCACACATAATAATCAAAGAATTTGTAAGAGGTGATGTGGTCGCAGAAATTGTCTGACAGATATGACTGGGGTCTGCTGAGTGTTTTTCATGGTACAGAGTCCTGTTGACAGACATAGGGTCTTCTAGCAGCCACATATTGACCCAGGGTATCACTCCCTCCTCGATGTAGGGCTGTGTTGAGTCTGAGGCTCTGGGGAAGATGAATGGAGGCATAACGTCACCATCACTAGAGATTACTCCAAACACCTTCATAATCACCATTAGACTCATCCAACTCTTTACGAATCCTCTGTGCTGTCTGCAAACAGTCTGAAATGTTCGTATTCGAGCTTCCGGTACAGTATGCCATTTCCAAATTTCTGGCTGAGTGAATTGCGTCATGGTGCCCTTTTCCTTACAGACGGTACCCAACTCACCCTACTACACTGTGCAGTCGACAAAATCAAAAACAAACAACACGCATGCGCGAAATTAAAAATATAAAATGGCGACAATTTACAAATCGCACTCTGTATGTATATCCAGAAAATTTTACGTCTTTTTAATACCAATTGTATTGTGAATGCATAATGCAATTTGATATTTTGCGCATTTTTTGAAAGGAAAAATGAAAAAGAATAAAAAAAAAAAACAGAGAAATGTGTTATATGACAATGCTTAATGCCCTATTCTTTGCATAAAAAACTGACAAACCAATCCCTTTCTCAATAAATCTATTTAAATTCTCTGAGTGCATGTTTCGCACAGATTCTTTTTCAGGTCGGATCGACCTAAAAAGCGGATGCTTTTTCGAATGTACAATTTCAGAAAAACCATAAGAGAATGCCGTCTTCCATATACCATTACAATCTATTTTCTTCACTCAAAGGAAATATTTTGGAAGAACATATATTGAAAGTATATCATTTAATTTCAGAATATACAAGGCCAACTTTTCCTTTCCCGCTTGTCATTATTTAAAGAAAAATATTTTAATACGCAGAACAGAATAATGTAAGTCTAACTGAAAATATGTCTTCTTCACTGACATATTGATGCAGATTTAATATAACTAGAAACAAAATATATGTAAATAAAGCACATATTATTTTATTTATTAGGAATTATATATATATATACAGAGTGAGGCAAAAGTCATGCACCATAGACATTAATGAATGGGTCGAAGAGTGGCCGACGAGGTCACCAAACCTCACAGTCTTTGATTTTTTTTTTTTTTTAAATTAATTGTTTATCAGACGGGCCCAAGAAAGAAATTAAATATGAAAAATATAAAACGTGTAAAATGGCAGATGAAACTCTCCCACCTGTTAATGAATCATATAGGAACGGTATTGAAATATGCTTTGAAAAAGTAATACATTTAGCAATTACATTACTAGTAAGTAAAATTTTCATTTGTAAATATACTTTTAATGAATTATCCCTATGCTGTGCCACTTTTGACTCACCCTGTATGTAGGTCATTTGTGTGTGTGTGTGTGTGTGTGTGTGTGCCTGTGTGTGTGTGTGTGTGCGCACGCGCGTGTTGAACAGGAATATACAAAATAGATTGCCAAAAATCCCATGTAATACATACATTGGTGAGACATCTAAAATTTAAATAAAAGTTTGTATGAACATAAGAAGGGTTTTTTTTTTACAAAACAGAACAATACAAGAAAGGCATCAGCCGTTAATCATAATAGGTCAGGTCATAAATTCAATTTAAAGAATTCGATTTTGATTAAACGAGAGAATAACTTATTAGGGTTAAATTTTGATAAAAGTCCGTTAATTTCGAAATCATCAACAGTAATTTCTGTCCAGGATTACACGTATCCTTTTAAATAGAAATTATTGCAAATAAGATGTAGGTGAATTAAAATCATTTGCGAAGGAACTAACGATGAAAAAAAGCGCTGAATTAAATAGGCTAAGTCTTATTCTATTTAATCTATTCTTTTAATACTGGCTAGAAATAGATAGCCGAAGGAGAATAATCTAGTCTCGCAAATTTGATTTAATCAGTTCAAAATTCCTCCGTTACCAGGAGGGTACAACGGGCGAAAAGATTTCATAATAGCAGCAAAGATGAGGTCCAACTGTAGTAAATGAAAATTCCCAAAAATTACCGATGACTTATATTAATGCGACACACCCCGGAAACAGAAACACTCTCAACAAAATCTGGACGTATGGTAAGCCTATATATAAATACTTATATGTATCAAGACGTTCTATACTACAGGCCCACTCATGCTGTAACTAAGGGTTAGTACTGGAGGCTTATTTCAAAAGCACCCGTTCCACAGCGACACATTTTAGTTTCGTTTTTGGTTTGCGATAGACAATGTTTTAGGCGGCTTAAGCAAATCGAAAAAAATGTCTTTTACATTTGGAATAACTTTAACTTATTTAATTAAGTATAAGATATATTGATTACTTTCAAACTTGCGACATTATTTGTTGTCTTTTACAAAAACAAAACCCGAAGGAGGCTACGCCGAAGGGCGGAGTCTCCTTCGGGGAGGTTAAACCGGCCCTGAACCCGTTTATACGGGTTCAAATGGGCTATTTTTTGGCCGAGACTAATGGCTCGGAAATGCCCACGTTAAAAAGGCCTTGTGCCACATGACACCCTCGTGGGGGGGGGTGACTGAATATTGTCAGTCGCTCACTTTCTGAGCGACTGTTCGGTTTAACTCTCTTCCTACGAGCGGGAGGAACCCGAAGGAGGCTACGCCGAAGGAAGCTACGCCGAAGGACACCCTCGTGGGGGGGTGACTGAATATTGTCAGTCAGAATATGAGTCAGTCGCTCTAGTCTTGAACGACAGATCGGTTGAACTCTCTGCCTTCGGGCGGGGAGGAACCCGAAGGAGGTTACGCCGAAGGGCGGATTCTCTTTCGGGGAGGTAAACCGACCCTAAACCCGTTTATACGGGTTCAATGGGCATATTTTTGGCCGAGCCCACGGCTCGGAGATCTCACGTTAAAAAGGCCTTGTGCCACATGACGTCCTCGTGGTGGAGTGACTGAATATCGTCAGTCAGAATATACGAACGAATATAGAGTGTGATTGAGTTGGAGGTAGAGTAATAGTGTGAGGTAACCGCTTATAGAAGTCAGTTACAAGCACGTAGACTCTAAGGAAGTCCTACTTCGAGACTGTATATTACGACTAACCGCGTTCCTGGATTTACTAACAGAATTACCCTTTGTCTTATTGTATGTAAATACATATAATTTCTTATCTTTATTTCCTGAGTTTGTCATTCATTGGAGACCGAATTTCATCTCGGAATCCATAACAGTTTCTAAAAAGTAAAAAGCATGCTGTCATTTTACCATCATTCTAAAAGCATGATGTAGCGTTTTACTCTATAATATTCAAGGAGAAAAATTGCAATTCTACACAAGACGGTGTGCTCTATACTCGTGGTTCTCATTTTTTTTTTTTTACATATAGACGACTTTTACTCTTAATTTTTTTGGTGGATCCCCATAACCATTCGATGAAAAAAAAGCTTATTTTACTTTTTTACTAATAGATAAGTTTAAGAATTCTATTATAGAAATAGTATGTGTATATGCTTTATTTTGAAGTAAAACTAATTTAATTAGAATAAACTTCTATTTAGCAATTAAATTATATGGAACATTTATGTACACTAATGAAACAACTCATAATAAACCATTTTATAATATGTAATTAATAAATTTTTAAAAAGTGCAAATTTATTCAATGAAATCCATGTGGTCGATGCTGCTCTGCGAGTTTTTTTTTTTATTCGGCTATATAGATGTCAATGTAGTTGAAGTTCACACATTTTCAAAATGTCGAGTCTTTTACTGCATTAATTAATTTATATTAATATTTTATTTCAAAAACCTTTATATTAAAACAATTTTTAGACGTTTCTCAAGTTTAGTACATGCTATTGCTCTTTCCAATATTGAGAGGTGTGAGGCTTTCTCCATAACTTTTTGTTCGAAGTTATGTAGAAAGTCAACATTTTAATTACGCCATTATTCTGTATTCGAGTTACATGTTCTATCTATTATAGTTGTTTCTGCTGTTGAAAGTCCTCCTCAAGTGATGTGCTTTCTGTGGTACAGTTCTTTGTGATTCATTCCACTAGCAAGAATTATAAACTTATAGGGTCGATTCGCACGCAACTATTCGCCTTCGAACAACTGCCCTGAGAAAATGGTTGTGTACGGTTGCCATTTTCGATACTTCTGAACGAGATTGGTGCCATGCACGACGATATGACGAGGCTATTCACGAATATCACTCGAGTTTTTAGATAAATGATTTGACTTTGTAGTATGCTGCGGTATTGGACATGCTGTTCCTAACGCAGCCTATTCTATGTCCATCTTCCCTATGTTTTATATTTAATTTGTTATAACACCAAGGTATTTGAAGACTTTAGTAATGATGGATTCAGGGTAGGTGCCATTACTGCTTTCCTTCCAATTCCTGATAATGGTTTCTCACTTGTCCTATTTTTGGAACACTTCGAAGAGGATGATGGTTCTCAAGAAAGGCGATGTACTCGTTCCTTGAGATTATTCTCTAGTTTATGCTATACACGATTCTCCAATTTATTCTATAGACGATCCCCTAGTTTATTCTGGAGCAAGTCATCGGTAGAAAATGAAACATGAGGGGCCCCACAGGTGACGCAAGAACGTGACAGTAACTAACAAGGACTGCAAATCCAATATTGTAGTTCACATTAAATATTCGGTATCCCCACCAAACAAATATATCTTGTAAAAACTGCAGATTGCCACTGGAGATGTAAGTGACAGGGATGCATTCAACCAAAGTAAGGCAACGTTATATCAAACTACATATAAAAAAACGCTGTTGCCAATCAACCCATTAGTCACTGTACGGAATAGCAGAGATTGCTTTCTATAGAATTTTATAATGGGATCGAATACAGTACCACATTTGGGATGGAGAACTTCGCCATTGGAATATGGACGATACGTGCTATATAGTCCCTTCAAAGGATTGAAGTTTAAAGCGTTTATGGGGTAGACCATGGAGTTCGCGAAACGAGGAGACCACGTGAGGTTAATAAATCTAGCCTGTCAGTAGGGTGTTCTTCAAACTGGTACTGAGCTCTCTAACGGTGTAGTACATAAGACAAAATTCTAACCCTTAACGGATGCAAATTCCACGAAAATACGACAAACAAATGATAAATATATATATATATATATATATATATATATATATATATATATATATATATATATAGAGAGAGAGAGAGATGAGAGAGATGTCATGCCATAACAGCGATAAAAGAAATTTAGAATCTCTCTCTATATATATATATATATATATATATATATATATATATATATATATATATATATATATATATATATATATATATAGAGAGAGAGAGCATATATAAATATAGAATTGGAGCGCAAACAATCTGTTTCATGCATGAACGCAATCTTCAGGCCATGTAAGAAG
>CAHIKZ030000331.1:1815000-1845000 GCA_903632075.3 Acanthosepion pharaonis
TATACAAATCAACCATTCGCCCTTGCATGGAGTATTGCTGCCATATATGGTCTGGGGCAGCTTCTGTTTACCTCGGAGTTCTTGACAAGATCCAGAGACGGATATGTAATCTAATTGGCCCTGATCTGGCATCTCGTCTACAGTCGCTCACTCACAGACGCACCGTCGCCTCTCTCTGTCTTTTCTACAAATACTTTCATGGTAATTACTCCGATGAGCTGCTTTCACTGGTTCCCAGACTCCATAAATTCAAGCGCCCTACGAGGCTGGCATCCCACTCTCACCCTTACACTGTAGAAACTTTAGCCGTCTCTTCTACTCCAATAGCTTCATACCCCGCACCTCTCGCCTGTGGAACACCCTTTCCAATTACTGTTTCCCTGAGAGCTATAATCTCCAACTATTCAAATGTAATGTCAATCGACATCTCCAGTTAACTTGATCTATCCACTATCGACATCTTCAGTTACCTTGATCTACCCACTATCCCTCTCCTCATCCTTTCTTCTATCACTCCTATCTGCTCTCGCTCCAAATCTTCTGCACCCCCCTGCACACTAGTGGCTTCACGCCTTGCTCGGGGCGTAATGCTTAAAAAAAAAGGGTATGAATCCTCTTCTTCTCTTCCAAGCTATGGGTAAATAGAAGTAGAGACTGGGTTCTATAACCTTGGATGGTAACTGGCCTACCGCAGAAAAGAAATGGCAACCTACTACGGGAACAAATTCTGCCTCGTTAGTCATGTATCGAAAGATACATGATCGCTTAAGCGTGTATCACGCATGGCACATAACTGACTAAAGCCGAGTAAAAATGTCTGAAAACGTATCCTTTGTATAATGCGCACCCTATCATCTTTATCTTTAATTTTCGTTCAAAATGTCTCGTTTTATGTATATTAAAATACGCTAAGATGCTATCAAAAAGTTTAGAGAATAAAAACAGTGTTCGCGCATACTGCCAACATTTTACAATTTACCCATTTTAAGCAGTGCTCTTAATAATATTACAGCGATTGATTGATTATTGAAAGCCAGAATGTATTTTTAGATTGTAAGATTTCTTTTGGAGATAATCATGATCGACTTATGCAAGTTCTACTAATTGACCCATAGCTGGGGGAAGAAGATATAGATTCATACCCTTTCCTAATGGTATTTGCGCGTAAGTCAATCTGACGAACCTCTCTGTAATTGGAATGGGTTGGAATGTCGAACTGAACCCTTTATTTTCGCTCGCTGGGGTAGACTGTTCTAGTTCCATGTGCCGTGTGTAATGGATGTCAGTTATCAGTTATCTCCTGTTAATTCCCCTCTGCAAGTTCTCCACCGGCTTAACCACACTCTTCGGGTCCTGAAGAAGGCCGAAACGTACAACGACCGAAACGTTGTGAAAAATATAGCAACAATATAAGTAACTCTCAACAATGTTTTACTATTTACTGACTGTTCTTGGATATATCTTTCATAAAAACTTTAATAAAAATAAATAATTTAAATTATTACAATATTATTATTTATTATTATACAATTAAATTTATATAATTAATTATATCTATATCTATAATTCTCAAAATGTGTGTGTATGTATGTGCGTGTGTATGATCGGCCATTGTTTATGCATTTCCACAGGTTTCATCCGATTTCGGTGATTTTTTTTGTTTGATAGATAATTCTTCAGTGTTGGTTTTGAGTTCAAATTGTTGGCGACAATGGTTCTCCACTACTTCCTGTCCATTATAACTCTCAGCAACGTTTCACTATTTACTAGCAGTTCTTGGATATCTTCAATGTAACTGATATATATATATATATATATATATATATATATATATATATATATATATATATATGGAGAGATAGAGTGAGAAAAGAAGAGAGAGAGAAAGATAGAGAGAGAAATGTGCGTTTGCATGCGTCGTAGTCATCCTCGTATTCAGAAAGTCGATCATGATAGTATAGTAATTTCGACAGTTTAATCCAATCTCCACTATTTTTGGGACCAGTTTGGTCGATTTTTTTTATTCGGACCAAAATATACATATGAATGTGTGTGTCTCATTCTAACCGTATGTATGAAGTTGTGTATCCATGGGTATTAACCAAGTGTATGTGCTTATATGTGTGTTTTCGTCTGTCGTACCGATTGACAATGGACTGTGAGTAGCCCAGATATCATTACACAACCTCAAAGACATCCTTCGTGTTTAAACAAAAACATATTTTCATTTGCACTATTTCGTAATAGATATTTCCGGCAGTTCAAAATAAGATCTGGGTGTATCTGTCTGTCGCATTTTAATTTTCGGACAGTCTGTTCTGCTGTCTGTATAAATGTTTACCAGTGTATGTGACTGGTCTTCTTGTGAGCTGTTCGACTTAAGAATAGCTGGCTGTTAGGTTAATTCATGTTTATCATGAAAAAATTTTCACAAGTTTTACAGGCCACATTTTATATATATATATATATATATATATATATATATATATATATATATATATATATATATATATATATACAATACTTATTGATCTGAACCAGCTGTTGCAGATGAATTCAAAAAGACGCAGAAAATTGCGGGCTGCTTGTACACGTGTGTATCGTTAAAGCATGCCGCGTTGTAGCCTCAGATATGCTACTCCATTTCAGCAAGTTTTTCCATGCTATATATAGAATTCAAGCGGGAAATACTCGGTTAGTATGGGAGAAGCGTGATAGTGTCTCAGGATCAGCATTATGCTAAGTGGTTTTCGGATTGTGCTATTGACGGAAGAAAAAGTGTTTTCAGTGAAAATTGTCTGTATTATCAGAATGTACATCAATAAGTCCCAAACTTATTCATGAAATTGAAAGTGAGAAGAATATCTGACACAATATTCATTTTTCAGCTTAATCTCCTTCCTTAGCAATAATCTGAATTCAGAGATGAATTTTAATCACATAGAGCGAACATTATTCAGTGACTCTTTACGTCGGCTAATATTGAGCCTACTGACAATTTCTTACATATTTATTTAGTACAGTGTAACCCGGATATAAGAGAGTTGTCGGGACCGGAGAAGTCTCTTATATCCGGGTTTCTCTTATATCGGGTTGTTACAACAATTTTGACAAGGCATTGATAAGTTAGGTTCGAAAGTTATAAGATAACATATTGTACAGAATGGTTCTTTGTATTCGGCTCTCGCAAAATGTGGTTAGTTCGACACAAGTCTTACCACTATAATTGAATCATATGTGACGCTAATCTGGACCCTCATGCACCCAAAGACGACGGGAAGTCCTCCATATATATATATATATATATATAGGCATTGTGTGTGTGTGTGTGTGTGTGTGTGTGTGTGAAAACATGTAAAGAAAATGGAACTCGTTTGTAAATAATCCAAAGTTCTTTAGTATTTTTTGTTATTATTTTAGTTCGATACAAAAGTAGAGCATAAATATAATTATTATTTAAAAATATGATTCCATGTGACGACATAAGAGGACCCATGTTTCAAAACAAGAGCCCAAAACAATATAAGTATTTCCATAAATATATATATATATATATATATATATATATATATATACAAACGTAATTTGTTACTGGCCAAATGAACAAGAGAAACGAAAGAAATAGAAAAGGTCATTTTAACTTTAAGTTAAAAGGTTTAAGATAAAACAAAACGAACATAAACAGAAATAAGAAAAAATCAGTTCGTCCAACTCATGTCTAAAAATAATAAATTTCATGCGCTAAATTGATCGAGCATAAATGTGAGTTTTTTTTCCATTTTATATTCTTGATTGGAACTTGTTAATCATTAATTATTTGCAGTTAAAATTTATTTTGTTTTTAATCAGGTTCCAACTTTCCCTCCTCTTTCGCTATTATTGTTAAGTGATTGTTTTATATTTCATAACGATTGCCTTTGAAAAAGCGTTATATATATTTAGTATATATATAAGATAGATTCTGGAGAAAACAATTGTTTAGCATTGTCTTTCCACTTCATATCAGCCGAGAATACTAACCCGAGAAGGGGTAACAAGTCACTCTCCTGGTGGCTAACATTAGCCATACTCACGCAAGGAGGAAAGGAGTTTCTCAGATGATTAATAGAGAGCAGTTTTTTCTTGCCTATATTAATAGCTTTGAGTTGTTTTCTTGAACTAGTAATTCTACTTTGCATTTTGGTAGAGTATCAGATGTTTATGTTAGGGAAGCAAATTTAGCGCCTTGCCATAGCCAGTACAATCCATGAATAACCCTCTGTTGCAATGTTCAGTGAGGATTAAATCCAACAAAATGATATAGGTACTGATTGTTCCATTCTAGTTTCGGTGCTAAGTTTTAAATCTAAAATATAACAATCCTATCCAAATTATGTATGTATGTATGTATGTATGTTACCAATTTGTCAGGAGGATATTAATCCAGAGAGAGGTCAATGTTTACGAAAATGGATCGTTAAGGTTTTCTACTTTATTACATATATATATATATATATGTGTGTGTGTGTGTAATGAAAAACTGTGCTCCAGACAAGAAGCGAACCTGTATCCACTAAATCTTTCTCTAGTGCGACTTTCAATCTTGGCCGGTTGACATTAATTTCACGTTTATGAAAATAAACACAAAACAAAACGGAAAAGGGACTCAAATACGTGTACACAACCAAAACAAAAGTCCATAGTAATAAGAAATAATCACGAGAAAAACATCATGCATTGTATATATATATATATATATATATAGAGAGAGAGAGAGAGAGATAGATAGATAGATAGATATACCTACGCGATATATGAGGCGATATGCATCGAAACGTGAATACATTGATGTAGCGGTTTTACATATGTTCGAATGTGATATCCTATAATATTATCGTTCTACCGGCATAATGATTCCTATTTTTAAATTAACGTTATGAACGTGTGAATTTATATTTGATTCGTTCTCATTTCATTTGGTCATTTTATTTATATATATATATATATATATATATATATATATATATATATATATATATATATATATATATCGTCTGAAGATTGCGTTCAAACATGAAATAGTCGCCGCTCGGCGTTAACCTGAGTGTCAACATCTTTTTTCCTACTGCTATGCGTTAATTACTCGAACTTGTATCTGTCAATCATTATTATCTCCAACAAAAATCTAACAATCTAAAAATCCATTCTTGCTTTTAATTTTCTGCAAAAGGTTGATAAGCCGTAAAAACAAATCAATTAATCAGTCACATATACGCTCTGATATTATAATGAGTACCGTTTAAAAGGGGAAGCTGCAAAATGCTCGCAATATGCGCACAATGTTTTTATTCCCGGACCATTTGGTGTCATCTTTGATGCGTATTTTCTTGTGAATAAAACGCGAAATTGTGAACGAAAATTTCAGATAAAAATAGGTGGGGGTGCGTATTATGCAAAGGACACGTTTTCTGACATTTTTACTGGACTTAACAACTTCTCTTTTGAAACAGCAAGATTGCACACACACAATTTTGTTCACAAAGATTTTTCTTGTTTTTTTGTCTTCCTTCTTAATATTAACAATATTTATTTTTTTCCCTATTCTTAATGAACGACAATATTTTTTTTTATTTTCATAATTTATTAATATATAGAAATAAAATAAAATCATATCAATCAGAAATATATGATAGATTAACACCTTAAAATGTATTAACGGGTATGTCTTCTTAGCGCCTTTACCCGAAAATTCGAAAATAATTTTTGAAACGGAAATTAGTTAAAGAAACACACAATGGCTAATGTGTCATTGAAAGTAATCGTGAATTTATAATTAAATGTATTCAATTGTACTTTATTTTTTGAAGAATATGTTCAGAAATAAAAAAATGAAATTATTCATGAGACAACATAATATAAATATATGTATGTGTGTGTGAGAGAGAGAGAGAGAGAGAAAGAGCGACTGAGTTTTAGTGTTAGCGTGTGCATAAGAACTAGTAAATTAAAATAAAATACATGACATCCGTTTTTGTTCCATCTGAACTGACAATCACCGATGTTAAGCAACGTCTATACTTGTCAGTATCTAGACGGGTGACCGTTTGGGAATACCAGACGCTATAAGCTTGTATGTGCGGGTGGTGTAATAGATAATGCCACAGAATTGTTAATCGGAGAGCCGATTTCCAGTTCTCGTTTGGTTCCTTATATATATTTCTTACTGAAAAATACAGTAATTCTGGCACAAGGCCAAAGGAGAGATAGGGAAGGGCTGGTCGCTGCTAACTATCCTAGTTCTAGTTAATGACACTCATGATCCATTCATCCAATACAATTTATCCATTTACCATATTAACATATACTTCACCTCTCAAACACGCATATACCACAATACCTCACAATCACAAAACACCCCATGGTATAAAATTCTCGTAAAAGTTCGTAAAAATATAAAAATGTAATGAATCGTGAAATTAAGGGGAGGGAATGAACCCTGAAAACTAACAAAAATTGAAACAAAAGCAACTTAAAGCAAACAGATATTAGTAGGGCCTGTCCACCCTTCAAAATATATTCACTTACGCGCAGACCCTCTTGGGAAAATGTATGAAATCCAGCTCTTCTCATTGCAGCTATTTGGCTAATTAGTAAGACTTGTATCACTAAATCATTATTATTGTACAATCTAAAAGTATTTTATGGCTTTAAATAACATCCAAAGGGTTGATAAGCCGTAAAAAATGAATCAGTCAATCAATAGAATGAGACTAAAAAAAAAGATATAGCAACCATTTTATTTTAATTATTAATAATCATTATTGATCGCCATCATATGATATTGATCACCGTATGTGTAAAAGAAAGGCGTCTTTGTCGTCTACAATTATTCCGAAAACTTAAATACATATACGATTAGAAATTTGTATAATTTCCATTATGTATTGACCTAGAATCCTCAACACACACACAGAAAATCACTGGACGTTGTTTTGTA
The DNA here is from genome assembly GCA_903632075.3 of Acanthosepion pharaonis. Classification (NCBI taxonomy): domain Eukaryota; kingdom Metazoa; phylum Mollusca; class Cephalopoda; order Sepiida; family Sepiidae; genus Acanthosepion; species Acanthosepion pharaonis. The sequence goes on from CAHIKZ030000331.1 coordinate 1,821,977, forward strand.
GACTCATCAGCAGTGCGCATCCTCTACCGACTCTGAGAACAGAACACGGATCGTTACGAGACAAGGCAAGCCATTGGACCAGCGGGTCATGGTGGTGAAGTAGAAACTAAGTTCCGAGACACAATATAGCGCAGCTCCTCCTGTTTCTGTTGATGATACTTATCCAAGCTTATAAAACCCACAGGATTGGCCCCAAGAGCAACGACTTTCTTCTACGAGCAGCTCAATCCAGAGCATTAGAATCTGGATCTAGGATGGGTTTATATAACTGATTATTAATTTGGGGATTTGTATAATTTTCATAATAAGTCATCATACCTAAACCGAGAATCCTCAACAGAAATCCTCATGCAGAAAATCAGTGGACGGCCGTTTCATATTTTTGTGATGTGTGTGTTGAGGATTCTAGGACTAGACATCATGAATTATTATGATATATATATATATATATATATAGATAGATAGATATATAGATAGATAGATAGATATGTGTGTGTGTGTGTGTGTGTGTGTGAGAGAGAGAGAGAGAGAGAGAGAGAGAGCATATTTATGTATTTTTGCGTGTGTATCTGTGTGTGATTGAGTCTGGATGATGAAAGGAAGATAGTACACCCCCCAAAAAAGCAACACCTAAGGTTTAAAATGAATTTTGAAAAATGAAACCTTTTATTCAAGCTAACAGATTAAATTTAATATTTTCAATAAGCAAAACAGTTCGCGGTATTTTAAATACATTTAAATTTTTCATTGAGGCGAGGGGATAAGGAAATCGCTAAAAATGTCAGATTTTAGCCATATTTTTAATTCTCTCAGCGCAACGTAATTCTTTTTATTTAAAAGTCTTTAAAAAATAAAACATCCTTTTTTGAAACTTTATTTGAGATTAGTCAATGTAAAGTTTAATTAATTTCATTTGATAAAACAGTTACTTTCAGATTAAAATATCGTAGAAAATCAATTTTATCACGAGTTTGAGTGTTTTATAAGATTGACAACTATCGCAATATACTCATGTTTGGTAAATTTTTACTTTATATATATATATATATATATATATATATATATATATATATGAAGAAAAATATACGGAAAAATCAAACAAAAATCCTTATATACAATTATGCTGTTTTAATGTTAATATGTTAACGTCGGACGTTTCGGTCTAATAAACCATCTTCAGGACATATTCATAAAATATAATTAACATTATCAATTCAACATGACAAAGACAATGTACATAAGAACATATTGTATATAAGGATTTTTGTTTGTTTTTTCCGTATATTTTTCTTCATACTGTCGGATCTATATCCATATATTTGCTTGCATATATATATATATATATATATATATATTTTATATTAAATTTTTTAAAATTTAATATATTAATATAAATATCTGTTTGTAGAAGTCGGTTTCAGGAATTTGGTGGCATAGTAAATGTAGACACGGAAAGGCAACTACAAAACATCCTACAGATGGTAGCGAAGGCGAACGAGAAGAAGGGACGAAACATAAAGTACAAGAAGACGGAGTGCATGGTCAACAAAATGATGAGCCCAAAATGCGATTTACCAGTAGGGGATATTAAAATCAAGCATGTGAGGAAATCTAAATGCCTGGGAAGTGTTCTGATAGAGGACAGTAAGTGCAACACTGAGATCCGAAGACGTATTGGGATAGCGAAAGGCGCATTCTAAAAGCTAGGCTGATTATTACGGGTCAGGAGGGTGTCATTGATAACAAAGAAAAGAGTACTGAACTGCTACATGATATATGTTCTTCTTTACGGCAGCGAATGTTGGACGGTCTGCACAAAAATGAAGAACCGATTTGAAGCAACAGATATGTGGTTCTACAGAAAGATGCTGAGGATGCCATGGACCGAACATCAAGGACGAGGTTTTTGAAGAAAAGGGAAACAAAGAGGAAACTTATACGGAACATCAGGAAGAGGCAGTTGAAATTTACGGGGCAGTGAAGGAGGAATTGGGAACACCGTGCAGATCGAGGAAGAGACAGAGTAAAGCAGAGCGTATCATACTTGATAAGTTTGAGTAAATGGATGGCAGAACAGGGTTTGGAAGAAATAACAAAAAGATAAAACTTATTAAGATCTACAATGGACAGGAAGATGTGGAGTGCCATAATCGCCTATCCCCTGAAGTGACACGGCGCGTAAAAGAAGAAAGAAGATGCCTTCGATATGGTCGACGTCATCGTCCACCGAGTCACCTTCTCTTTCTTCCTCAAAATGGAGGTTATCTGCTCACTATGTTCATGACGCAGCATTATTTTAATGACTTTATGATAATATAGTAGTTCTAGTAGTAGTAATGTCCACTTCTGTTTTACAACGTTCGAAGAAATAACAATCAGAATATGTTTTTATTATAATTTTGTTTCCTCTAGTTTGAGTTCATTTTTTTTACAGGAAGTTTCAACCACTTTGGTCATCTTCATGTATTTTTGTCTGTAGGAGCGTATTTTAAAAAATCATTCCAATCCAAGCAACGCAATAAAATCACTAAGAGGCAAGAGGTTAGTGAATGTGAAAGAATATAAGGAAAAGAAAACATTAAGCAGGGAGAACAATAGACTAGAGAGCAAGATGTCAGAAAAGAGTTCCACAGGTGAGAAGTACGAAAGACGAAACTGTTAGTGTAACCTATACTTATCCATGCTAACTGTAATATGATGAGATCTTGCCGACCATCTTATGCTTAAATTCATAAAGTCTAGCTATCAAAGTAGAGAGGCTCATCAGAACAATTTCCATGAAAATATTTATAAAAACAACTCACAGGGAAGCAATGGCACAGCGATGGGAAACTGACTAAAGCCAATATGCCAGATCAGGACCAGTAAGATAACAGATTCTTCTTTGTATTTTATCATGAATATCTTGACACAAAGCAGAAGCACCCGACATGATGTGGAAGCAAATACGATGCATGGACAAATGGTAGACTTGTAAGTGTGTAAGACAGATTCTGCCGAGAAAAGTGTCTTGCAAGAGACAGTGAACCATCTTAACTAACATCAGACCTAACAATTGATTAAATACAATATTCCCTCTTCAACGTCGACAGAACATTTTAGGCGTCAAGATATAATGCAAGCTATAAAAGTTCTTAATTATAGCCAATGTGAACCAGAAAAAAATGTTAAATTTAGTTACTGCAAATTTAAAAATGGTAGTCAATCACTTATGTGTCATACACGCTTAGGCGATCACGTATCTTTCGATATATGACTGCCGAGGCAAATTCTTTTAACTGTAGTAGGTTACCATTTTCTTTTTGCGGTAGACCAGTTGTCATCCAAGGCTATAGGACTCGATCTACCCTGCTATTTACCCATAGCTGGGGGAAGAAGAAGAGGATTCATAACTTTCCCACGGGTATTAGCACGTAAGTGAACGTAATGGATGCGATTGGAATTCGAACTCGGCTCTCCGCTTCTTCAATCCGAGCCGCATTCCATTACTCCACCGTGCCTCCTACAGAAACAAAGCTACTACGTATTATATACGGGAGATATTTTTACCAGAATTTCCTATCATTCAGCAGGGCACATTATGCAGGAATAAGTATATTTGAGTTACGAATGTTGAACCGTGCCATGTATGCCCAGAGCAGTGTTCAAAGCGATTTGTTGCCATTCATGCAACAGGAACGAGATACCTTTACATAGTATATATATTGTATTCAACAGGCTCTACAAGATTTTCAACAACTTCTTTAACTTAGACTCTTGTCAGATTTGTCCTCTGTTGTTTGGATATGTTTTTTACAATAAGGTTCACCCTGACAGGGCCCGAGGGTCATTCGAGTTAGTTACGTTAAGGGGTAGTTCATATGGATAACAAGGGAAGATAACGGTTGACTCTAGTCTTGAACAGGTTAAGATTGTAGTGTTCAGGGAAATATCCTCTTGGGAGTCGGTTCCATGGGGCAGTGGTTGTCAAGAAGAAACTATTTGAGTGGAACTTATTTCCCGCCTATTGAATACGGAGGGAAGAATGTGATTGGTTTGCTACTATGTAAATGACACGTTGGGTCCTAGACGTGAAGGTTAGACGGAACCAAGAAATATAGTTCATCCAAGCATTTTCCATCGTAGTAGCGATAGGGCAGTTACAAAATAGCCACATCCCGCCTGTGAGAGAGTGGCTGGAGGGTATAAAATAATTATTCACCAACAAGGACTCGGAGACGCTTTTGAACTCTATCAAGAGTGGAAAGTCAAGTCTGATCAGCTCCTGCGCAAATATGTCAACAATATTCCATATTCGATCTGATCTGGCTCTTATAAAGGTAGAGGATAGCATAAGGAATGAAGAACTTACTGGTTCATTACATGGAGCTGATCATTGTAACTGCATCTTTAGTGATGGATCGTATATAGGAATTCAACTTGATGTCGCGTGTTTGAAGTCCATTATCCTCTCATGTTCATCTTGACTAGCGGCAGTTCGGGGTCTGATCGCCGGTGATGGAATGTAACCAAATTGGTTTTCGAGGTATTGAATGTAACCAAAAGTAGTGTTAGATCGGAAGAGAGGTCAGCTGCCAAATCTCTGAGTGTCAAGACTTTTAGAATTGCGCCCATATATCATCGTATCATCGGCATAGATATTTACAAACACTTGGAGTATATTCTTAGGTAGACCATTTATGTAAATCAGAAAGAGGGTTGGCGTTCACCGCCACGGCCTTGGTGGACTGGCTGTAAATAATTAACTCCAGGAATCTACCTGTTAGGAAGGATTTTATAATAGAGAAAAACATTCCAGTGATTCCATAGCTGGAGAGATTGTATAGAAAACCTTGTCGAAGGCCTTCGAGATATCTAATGCCATGTTCCTTGCGATGTGTGTACCGTCAAGGATCTCATTAATTCTCTGTTTAATGGTAGTTAGAACTTCAGCAGTGGATCGGACTGATCGAAACCCATACTGCTCGTCGCACAAGAGGTTGTTCCTATCCAGGTGCTCGACGAACATCTTATTGATTAAGGCCAAGAAAAGCTTACTGATTATAGTAAAGAGACTAATGGGTCTATAGTGGTTACCTGCGTTCTTGAAGACCGGGTATACGCATACCATCTTCCATAGGCTTGGGAAAGATTTCTCCTTCAATCAGCGGTTGCCTAGATCGGGGATAATTCTGGGTTGATATTTTTAAGGACAACCACTGGAATTTTGTCTGGACGAGTGGTTTTTTGGGAGTCGAGGCTTTTGATAAGTCTAGAGACTTCTCTTACTGAAATAAGTTTATTACTGAGACTGTGCTCAGTGAGACGCGGGAAGTTGGGAAGGAGATGACCTTTAACTCTCTGACAGCGATTGCAGGCAGTTCTGAAAGTCGTAAGGACTACACCGCTCCTTGCGATAGATTTTGAAGTAGTGGTTCCGGTTAGCTATGGCTGCAGAACATTCACGGGTGAACCAAGGTTGACTGTTTGGTTTTTAGAATGGTAAATCAGGGGATGTCATTGGTTTGGAATATATCTGGATACTGATTAGGGAATGGACTAACGTACCAATTAGGAGTAAAACTTTTGCTGAGAATTTGTCACGGAAGCTTGTTAGAAAAAGTTTGAGGAGGTTCGCTTGCTGTTCGCATCCAGGACTCCGGTTGGTTCTTCAATGATATGGGTTAGTTCAGAGACAATGTAGAAGTTCCTAAAATATTTGCCTTCCTCATCGGTTTTGTTAGAGTGAATTAGCTACTCTTTGTGGTGAGCATTTAAGTCACTGCATATATGAAAGTTGGCCGAGCGAAATTCGGTGATGACATTGTCAATCCTCTCTGAAATTCGATCTAAGTTTACCGACCCTCATCCAGTGGACGAGATACAAGGCCAAGACGAACGTGGCACTATGGATAAGTGCCACGCGGAAGTTGAACAGACACTGCCTTGTTCAGTTTGTTTATATACAACTCTGTCTGTGTTTCAGCAGCAGCCGTAAGTGGTGTGGAATAGTGTATCGCATGATGGTATACGATATCTGTCAGGTAGTATGCATTCCAGATTACAAGACTTTGTTAACGCCCAGGAAAGGTATTCACTTTATTAAAATGGTGTCTGGGTACGCATCCATTATTTTGTATCCTCTGCTAATATGGATTAATAAACCATCTATATCGCATGTTCATAATAAGGGTGGGAAACGATAATATCACTTTTAATCACCGGTTCTCGTCTGAAGTTAAGCAACGTCGAGCCTGGTTCGTGAACTAGATGTGTGACCACTTCAGAATACAGGCTGATCTAATCTGAGATGGGCAGGTGGTATAATTCATAACATCTCGGAATGAGAAACCAGAGAGTCGAGTTCGTATTCCAGTGAACTTCGTTGCATTCCCTTATGCGCTTCTTCCACCGCCACAAATATGAATCAATAGCAGGACACATTGTACTTTATAACTTTGCTTGGCAACAAGTCTAGACGCAAAACACTGAACTGAGACCAGCCTGAGTAGGGTTAGTAAAGGGTGGATTAGCTTCTTATAATGGCCAACAGCCAACAAGCAACTTGGAGATGGAAGAGTCCTATTAAAAAAGCCTGCGATTGTAGCATCATCTCGCATGTGCCACACGGTGCACCGTGGCAAGCCATGGTGCTATGATACGGAGATTGTGCATTGAAGGCTAATAATTACTTGAAATAATTTACTTTTTGTTATAGCAGAACAGACCTATTCTATTGTTGATAGACTCTCCCACCTATAATAAGTAGGAGTAGTAGCAGTCGCTGTCAAAGGACGAATATTTTCTATGAAAATTACTCGGACATTCAGGCCGGTAAATGTTATTTAATACTGTTTATTATAAACAGAGCATTTACTTAAATACTTGTATCTATAAAAAAGAACGTTAAACATAAAAATGTCTTTAATAAATAAATTGTCGGACTTTGTCCATTTCTTAATATATGACGTCATTTGTTTACATTTGATACGCCAGAGCAGTTATGAATGTTCGAGATTCATGGAAGATTGAAGTTTATAAGCAGTAAATTCGACCTTACCTACCGAACGCTCCTTTGTGGCCGAGTCGGTTAAGGCACGTCAGCGTAAATGATGGTTCCGTATAGGATGCAGGTTCGAATCCTGTCAAAGGATGAATATTTTCTATGAAAATTACTCGGACATTTAATACTGTTTATTATAAACAGAGCATTTACTTAAATACTTGTATCTATAAAAAAGAACGTTAAACATAAAAATATCTTTAATAAATAAATTGTCGGACTTTGTCCATTTCTTAATATATATATATATATATACACTGGGTGTAACACCGAGATATGAACCGCTGTATCTTACAAATGATTAAAGATATCTTACTGGAACTCTCCGAGGTTTTTATAATACTATTGGACTCTACTTTGAACAATAAGAATACATTTAGCTCTAAGTCAAAATTATAATCTCTCTTGTGGTTGTGACTTCCTGATCCGGTTTCTTCTCTACTCTTCCTTCTTTTTTTAAACTTATTCACCGTTCTCTTGAATGAACTTTGATGATGGAAAGCAAATTATGAATGTTCGTACCATTACTGAAGGCTTGAATGATCATTTTCCTCTCATCATTGCTCAGTTGGGGAGATACATTAAGGCTGACAGAAAATGATTTTAATCTCTTCTTTCAGCTGAATAATACAAACGGTTTTTCAATTATTCTAATGACGAATGGTGTCAAGATGGCTAAACGTTTAATCTGAAAACCTGGAAAAAAGAAATTCAAATAGTTTAGTGTTTTGTTTTTAAGATATTAAACATTTTTGGGGGTGGACAATTATCAAATTCTGGTAAACGATTTGGTCCTTTTTGCTATTACACTTGGCATATCGGATGATTCATATGTAAACATTTATACCTGGTTTTCTAACTTGGTGCGATGGTCAGGAAACTTGTCTAATGGCGTAAAAAGTTCCCTCTTCATTTGAAACCTCACTACAATGGACTTGAGACAGACTAAGGTCATATATTTTGTGGTCTTGTATGGTATCTGTGATTGTTTAGTATTCAAGCCTAGATAAAATCCTGAATCTTGAATGTTGATTGTCAAGACAGACAGGCAGTTGCTACAAACATCTAAGAATGGCGCAACTCACTTTCCCGCTCCTCACTATTTTCTAGCCATTTGGCATGGTATCGTACTAAAATAAATTTAGTAAAGATGTGTTGATATTTATGTTTTCATTGTGAGTAAGCTTAGAGTAATTTTGAATATATTTTTGTTAATAATTTTGTTTTGCTTATGATTTATTAACCTATTCTTTTTTATTGGACATTCACTATTAATATCACATATATAGACTTGAAGATCTCTACATAATAAATCATAAGATTGAATATCACTATTTGTCTTACCGCAAAAAAAGAAAATGTTACCGCTTTCTTCAACTGTTAATTGAGTATACTTTTTTATATTTTAATCATAACGACTTTTTTAAAACATTTCACCCCAAGCAAGGCGGGAGTGCCACTAGCACGCAAGGGGTTACAGAGGATTGAGAACAAGAGCAAAGAGGCGTGTTTGAGGAAAGGGTACAGAGAAGGACGGGGAACAAGGTCAAATTATCAGAAGATGTCGCTTGACATAACACTTGGATATTTGAAGATTATTGTTATCAGGGAAGCAAGTAAGAGGAAGGGAATTCCACAGACGGGAAGTGTGAGAGAAGAAGCTTTTTGAGTAGAAGAGACGGTTACATTTAACCGTTTCGATAGTGAAAGGGTGGGACCGATATGCCAACCTAGTAGCTCACTTAAGTTCATGCAATCTGGTAAACAGCGAAAGCAACTCATCAGAAAAGTTGTCGGGAAAATACTTATAGAAGAGACATGGGAAGCCTCGGAAAATCTGTGAGAAAGCGACTCTAGACTAGATGCCAGGACCTATCACATTGTATATCCATTACTGGATTTTGTCGACGACCTCGAGACTTACGGCGGGGGCACCAGACTATAATAGACTGCAATATTCCATGCAAGGACGGGTGGTTGATTTATAAATTTGAAGGATGGTCTCAGACGAGAAAAAACTTTCTGGCACGACACAGAGAACCAACTTTCCTTACGGTAGATGAAGCTATTGAGTCTATCTATTTGTTCCACCTCAAATCACCGGATAGCCTAAAACCAAGCAGGCGTAACGAGGAGCTCTCGTAGAGTTGGGTATCAGTCATTCTGATGGAAGGCAGGGAGGCTTCTCTGTGGTGGGTAATTGAAAGCAGTTTCGTTTTGGAGGCCTAGAAGTTTACAAGCCATTTCCTGCCCCAGTCAACCAGAGATTGGTGGTCCTTATCGAGAATGGAGGTCAGGTTAGTTTTGTTAGACGTAAAATACTTTTTCATCAGATATTGATAGACTGGGCAAATTCTAAATTGCCATGAACATGTGACACACTTCTTCAATGTAATAAAATAATAGGAATGATCGTATCTGAAACAAATAGGTTAAGCCAAAAAAAGAAAATCTACACTTGTAAAGTTTGTAGAGAAAACGCAAAGTCGCTAAATCATATCAAAAGTGAATGCAGCTGTCCTAGAAATAATATAAAAACAAACCAGATAGAGTTGGAAGAGCAATACAGTGGGAAGCGTGCAAATATATACGGTTCCTTCACACAATAGAATAAAATTAAAGAAAAAGGAACATAGTATTTTGAATATAATAGATACAATCCATCCGAGTAAGAGTAGACGATATGGAAAATGAGGAAATATTATCAAGTCATAGCTGTAGACGATGTAGATGGTGGAAATAACGAATAGGAGAAAATTAAAAAATACTAAGACCTTGCCTGAGGATTGAATGCCCAGTGAAGATAGGCTTTTATGATAATTTGCACACTAGGAAATAGCGAATGAATTGAATAAAATATTCGTTGAGAACATGACACTGTTGGTGGGCGAAAGTGTTAAAATTGAGAATATTTGCTGCCACTTGACACCATACAACGCGAGGACCACTAAATACCCAGTAGTAATGTTAAAAATATAGAAAAAACAAAAATAAAAAAGAATGATCTACGACACGCACATACATGCAGGCATATGTATAAATACGCGTACAGAACAATGCTTTCTAAATATCTGGGAGATTAAAAATAAAAAGAAATTACACCAAAAATATGATCGAAAATAAGAAAAAGAACATCAGCCGACAACAATCAATCCAAAAACTGTAAACTATTCCTGGGTAAAAAAAAAAAATAGCTATAATTACCTTACCAAACCAAAGCAAACTATTAGATAACCAATCAGAAATCATCCGAAAATGCAGACAAGAAAACAAATTTTTACTAAGCTACTTAAAAATCGAAAACTGAAAACAAACACGAATAAATGAAAATAAAAAAAATAAATATAAGTAAAATAAATAAATCCAAATAAATAAATAAAGTAAATAATAAACAAATTAACAAACCCCGCCCACTAAAATAACCGTGAGAATATCCACAATGCGACAGAATACCCACAATGCATCACTGACCTCATATATAATAAGTTGAGCAAAAACAAAATGCATATGGGCTGACGATTTTGTAAAGCACGAAACAGACTGTCACCTCCGGATGTTGACTTCAATATCCACTTTTATATATATATATATATATATATATATATATATATATATAAAAAGGCTTAAACACTAGTGTGTGTGTGTGTGAGAGAGAGAGAAATTTCTAAGAGTTTTCGGTCCGAAAAGGTAATAATTCCAAAATAATCTTGACATTTGATAATTTTGAATAGATTTTGGAAAGTTGGTAGTCCGAGAATATTTTTAGATCTAGTATAATTTATCTGTCTGTCTGTCTGTCTGTCTATCTATGTATCTATCTATCTCTTAATCTTTTCATATCTACTATTTGCCTATCTATCTCCTTCTTCTCTCCCTCTCCCTCTATATATATATATATATATATATATATATATATATATATATATATATATATATATATAGAGAGAGAGAGAGAGAGAGAGAGATATTAATGCTTTAAAAATTACTTTTTTAAAACATTAATTTTGGTTTATTTACATATATACAGGGAGCGATTGATAATTATCGTCTAAATTAAGAAAAAATGGAAATAACACTGACATCTCATATTAACAGCTATATTTACCGAAATTACACAAAAATATATTGAAATAGTAAAGAGTAAATTTATTCAATAAAATCGCTATTAGCTTACACCACGGTTCCAGACGACTTCGAAATCTCCTGCAACGCTTCTGGACGGCATCCTTGTTTAAGTTGGTGAACGCTGCCATAATCCTTGCCTTTTGTCCATCTTTGGTATTACAAGGACTTTTGTTCGTATCTCGCACACTTTCACCCACACATAATAATCAAGAGGGTTGCAATCTGGGGACTTGTGTGGCCAGATGTATGGAGTGATGGGGTTGTGGCAAAAGTGACCGACAGCCGTGACTGGGTTCTCCTTTTAACCCAGGACAGCATTATCTCCTCAGAGCACTCATCCAGCTCTATCCGAATCCTTTGCACTGTCCTAAGATTTACATCCAAACACTCTCAACTATTTCTATTGGAGATTCTGACGCGAATACCAAGCAGTACCTCATGCTGATTCCAAATTTCTGGCAGAGTGAATTGCGTCATAGTGCTCTTTTTCTCACAGACGGTTCCAAACTGACCCTACTACAGTGTGCAGTCAACAAAGCCAAATATAACCAAGGCGCATGCGGGAAATAAAAATATAAAATGGCGACAATTTATATATCAAACGCAGTATATATATATATATATATATATATATATATATATATATATATATATATATATATATACATACATACATACAAATATAGATAACTATACTCGTTTTGCAAAACCCTCGATAACTTAGGTTTTATATATATATATATATATATATATATATATATATATATATATATATATATATATATACATACATACATACAAATATAGATAACTATACTCGTTTCTGCAAAACCCTCGATAACTTAGGTTTATATATATATATATATATATATATATATATATATATATATATATATATCAGTGGACACTGAGGTCTTAAACCGAGAATTTAAAAATATAACATGGTGACAATTTACCCATTGCATCCTGTATATATATATATATATATATATATAGACATTAAGGTCAACACCTAGCTTCGACAGTCTGTTTCATGCTTAAGCGCAATCGATGGTTTGATGATCGCGCTAGAGCATGAAACAGGTGTCGTCTCTGGTGTTGACAGTATATTTACATACGCTTTATCCCTGATATTGAGGACTTTAAATCATATATCACACGTAACACACACACACACACACACACACACACACACACACACACACACACACACATATATATATATATATATATATATATATATATATATATATATATATATAATCCTAGTGAGCGAGAAACTACCTTCCTAGATTTCACCTAAATTGATCTTCAGTCATTCTACTCTACTTAGTGTATTGAGCACTTTACGTTTATTCTTAATTTTCTCGATTGGCGGTTTTTTGGGGGGTTTTTTTATTATTATTATTTGGACTAGAAATTACGATCATGGGCGATCTTTTCCCGTCTACACGGATGTTTTAAGTATTTTTTTTTTCTTTTTCAAAGATAAAAATACCAATTTGTTTTAATATATTTTTATTTGTAAATTGTACAATTCGGAGTTTTTTTACACCTGTCGAGTATAGACATTAATATAATGAAAAATTAATTTATGAATGAAAATGTAATGATTTTAATTTGTAACAAGAGCAAACATTTTATTGATTTTTTAAAACTTTTAAATTTAAGAACGTTCATAAATATTCATCATGTTATCCGAAAGTCAGGCAAAGTTATGGACAACGCCAAGTGGCACAATTCAGTGTCTAATATCTAATAACCGAAAGTGTGTAAATCATTGTCTCTAATTGTTTTAATGCAAAGTAGTGTTTAAACTATTTTTGTTTGTGATTAATTTATCTGTTATATTTATTAAATTACTTCAAGTTATGAATTAACTTGAGTTTATGAATTTAACCGTTTTCTTTTCATTTATAAACATTTTTACAGCCATGTATTTTGGTTTCAGAAAGTAGTACTTCTTTCAGGAATGGATATGTTTGAAAAATTCCAGAGCGCAGATTTATATTTTGATAAGATTCGATATCGACACTCTCGAGTAACTTTCCTTCTAAATATGTTACATTCACGTTTAATTTAAGTGTGGCATTCTTTAGATGAAATTCTGGTTGAATTTATTTATTTGCATAACTAATGAATTTGATAAAGTGTTGTGCATAAGATCCATTTTGAGTTCATAAATACGTTCTTTTTAAATGTCTGCAAATTTCCAAGTATATTGTGCAGGGGAGTTCTGGTAATTTATTTTATATATATCTTCTTCAGAATTATTATTGTTTTGGCTCTGATCATGACCATAATAGTTTTGGGTGAGGTTGTAATTATTTTGATGTCGTTTAGATTGGAATAATTGTTTTTGGATAGTGGATGCTATGAAAATAGTAGGTAATATTATCGGTCTGTTTTTATCTAGTTTATTGCCATTGTTATTGTTCTTAATGTTATTTTTTGCGATCATTTATTTAGTATACATTTCTCTTAGCATTAGGGATGAAATAATAAGGATATTGGAGGGTTTTGAAATTGTTTTCTATGGATATTTCTTCTTTATGTAAGTATTGGAAGCTGCAGATTCGTTTTGCTCTTAAACAGAATTCTATAATTATTCTAGATTGTATCGTATTCCAGGTCATTCTTGCCGGTAGATTTTCTGTAAACTGAAGTTAGTTATTATTTCTATGCAGTATGATATCTAGGAAGGGTAAAGTGTTGTCAGACTCAGATTCAAAAGTAAAATCTATTGTGGGTTCGACGTTATTAAGTATAAGATCCGACGAAAAAAAGATTTATACACACACACACACACATATATATATATATATATATATTATTATTATTATTATTATTATTATTATTATTAATGCATGTTTCCTTAAATAATATAGATAAGTTTTGTCTATTTATTTTAAGTAAATTGCTTTCATATTGTCGAATAAGCTTTTTAGCATTATCACTGAAACACGAAAGAAAATTACTATGTTGATACATGTTTTATTATTAATCCTGTCTAAGCTTTTGGCTTACATCAGCCATCATCAGATATGACAATTACATTACAATAAATTAAATAATAAATTATATAACAAAGATGTTTCAGTGATAATGCTAAGAAGCTTATTCAACAATAATGAAAAAAAAAGTTGCCTAAATACACAACATATATATATATATATATATATATATATATATATATATATATATATATATCAGACACTTTTAAAACTTTAATTTTGATATGATTAATCAATTAATCAGCGTCATCAGAGAAAAGTAATTTTATTTCACAATTTTTTCTAACAAAATATAATATATATATATATATATATATATATATATATATATATATATATATATATATATATATATATATATATATATATATATATATATATATATATATATATATATATATATATATATATACGCATTTATTGAAGGTGTTTTCTCGACACAACCTTTATAAATAAATATTTATGTGTGTGTCTGTGTATCTGTTCGCGCGCCGCACGTGTCGGTGAGGAGATCCATCTCTGGATGATTCAGTTTCCTTGACTTCGTACCAATTCGCTTGAAAACGGTATAAATGCATCTACCTAGCAGGGCAGATTAGACACTCTTCAATTGGGTCATAACCAACTACAAATTCAAACGAGGTAGTATCTTTGAAGATTTTATGGCACACTGCGCATCATTTTTCTACCATCAGAAAACTGTGTCTCGTTCTACTCATGTCTTCATCACTCTAATCAGCCAAACTGAACTATTGCACCCTTATAACCCAATATCCACATCAGAGTCCCATACATATATATATATATATATATATATATATATATATATATATATATATATATATGTAAGCAAATGTAAATGGATATAGATCCGACAGAATGAAAAATTTGGAAAAAACAAACCATAATTGCATTTAAGGATTTTTGGTTTTTTTTTCAAATTCATATATATATATATATACATACATACATATATATATATATATATATATATATATATATATATATATATATATATATATATATATATATATATATATATATATATATATATATATATATATATATATATATATATATATATATATATATATATATATATATATATATATATATATATATATATATATATATATATATATATATATATATATATATATATATATATAACTATTTATTTAAAAATATGATTCCAACGCTACATGGATTATTTACCTAACGAGTTCTTTCCTATTTTCTATATATTTTTATACACACACACACACACACATATATATATATATATATATATATATATATATATATATATTAAGGACAATGTATGTTTGAATTAAAATAGATCCCAAGCATACACAAAATAATACTATATTTATATGAAACCCAGACGCGTAGAACCAAAATAAAATGATGTTTTCATTATAAAAACGCGGTTGTTTTGTTTTTGCATCATTTACCTCCATGCAAGACAGTAAAGCCACAAAGACATACTTGGTTACTGAATGTGAAAGAATAAGAAAAAAAAATATTATTAAGAGAACAATAAAGGAAGTAGAATAAAAAAAAAAAACAAACAATAGATAACGATTGACACAATTCCATTTTTGACGACCAACGTTGGCTGCAAAGCAAGAAGTGCGAGAAAAGAAACTGTTAGCATAGAACTTACGGTTACATCTAACTTTTTAAACTGTGAATGAAACCTTAGCGCCAATCTAGCACTGTGCTTCAATTCATAAAGTCTAGATACCATAGCGAAGAGTTCGTCGGAACAATTACCATGAAAGTATTTATAGAAAAAGGCACAGGAAAGCTACATCACGGCGGTGAGAAAGTGACAGAAACCAAAATGCTAGGTCAAGACCAATAATATTGCTGATTCTTCTTTGGATTTTTTCAAGAATTTCTAGATATACAGCAGGAGCGAAGGCCCATATGTTACAGCAATATTCAATGAATGGAATAGACTTATAAATATGTAAGATAGATACAAGAGAGAAAAATAGCGTAGCACGTCTGATTTTTTCCTAGTTATTAAGCTCTTTACCTTTATAACAATGTCCAAGTCATCAATATGGCATATATTTTATTAGTGCCGTTCTATCAACGGTTTTTTTTCTATATATTCCTTAATAAAGCGTTGAAGTATTTTACAAACTGTTATTTTGAAGCCTTTACTTAATTTATTATCAGTCTTCCTTTTAAATATTATTTTAATTAAATATCTTTTCTTGAATTCAGAATAACAAAAATGGATTAAATTATTTAATTAAATTTTCTCAAAATAAAACATCATGTTGCAATATTTAAGTTGTCTTGAATTCATATCGGAGCTAATATATTAGCTCCGATATTGTTAACTTAAATTACTTCTGATAGAATATATATGTGTATGTGTGTTTACTTGGACGAATGCACGAAAAGACGGATTGCTGCCCAAATACACACACACACACACACACACACACACACACACACACACACATATATGTGTGTGTGTGTACTTGAGGCTTGGTGCCACATCTAACCTACACATAGAAGATCATATATATGTCCGTGTGTGAGTGTTTTTGTGTCCTGATAATTACGAAATCATGTCTCACATTCGCACAGATAGTAGCAATATTGTAATGGATTCGCTTATAAATTTGTCACTTCAACACGTGCAAAACACAGATTCCTTAAATTTATATCAACGGAGGATAGGGATTGTATAAATATAATGGTTTTCTGTTTGAGTTCAAACAGTAAACCATTATATTTATACAATCCATTTTGCGCATACTATTTGTAATGCTTGCATTAATTTCTGACATCAGAAAATATTTTTATTTAATATAAACTGCATATATTAAAATCATTTAACTCTATTTCTATGATACAATCATGAACAATACATTTCTGCATTTAAATCATTTAATTACATTTCTATGCTATAAACATTAATAATGCATATCTATAATAAAATTATTTACATTGCATTTCTATCCTATAAACCTTTACTATAAATATCCATAATGAAATAATTTACACTGCATTACTGTGATACAAACTTTGACAATGTAATTCTAAAACAAAAGCATTTACACTTTATTTCTATACTCTAATGATTGATCATGCATTTCTATAATAAAATCATTTACACTTTATTCTTCACTGTGCTTCCTAGACTTTATGAATTTAAGCGTAGTCCTAGGCTGACAGTCATTTATGCGCGACACACAACGCGGCAGATTTTTTTTCCCGCAGTAAGTTGCCATTTCTATCTGCGGTAGACCTATTGCCATCCAAGTCTATAGAACCCGGTCTTTCCGGCTATTTACCCATAGCTGGGGGTAAAGAAGAGGATTCATACCTTTCCCAATGATATTAGCACGTAAGTGAATGTATTGGACTCGACTGGAATTCGAACTCGGCTCTCCGATTCCTCAACCCGAACTGCTATCCATTGCTCCATTACTGACAACAATTACTAATCAATTCACATAATTTATATAACCGTAAATTCTATGCTAACAGTTTCTTTTCTATCACTTCTCGCTGATGGAAATCTCTTCCTACAACATTGCTTCCAGTCAGCTTTAATCTTCTAAAATTTAAATGCAATACCAATCGCTTTCTACTGTCCCCGCTCCGTAATAATGTTTCTGTGAACACGATAAAAAAAAGATTCTCTGGCATTATCATTGATCATGCAATTCTATAATGAAATCATCACAAATAAAATTTTATTCTACCATAATTAACAATACATTTATTTTGAATCCAGTTAAAAGTAAATGCATTTAAACTGCATGTCTTTGTTTCATTCATTCGATATTACAAAACAACCTTTCTCGCAGAATCCAACCAAAAATGTAAAAGAGCGGAATTAAAAAAAAAAAAGTTGCTCCCGAAAGCCAGGATTTCCGCCTGCTTTCAAAATGTCACCCGCAGTAGATACGGAGATGCATTTCTCTCCGACGTAAGCCTCACTAACCATCCCAATAGTTTGCATGGAGACTAGTTCACGAAACCAAGCCACTATAATAATGTACATGACGTCCTTATTCCGTCAGTATCATTTGCCTGTTTTATCCTGCTCATTTGTTCCTGGCCAGTTTTTCTGTAATTTTCTCTGGCTATCTTTCCTGGTCAGGTTTTTTTCTTATCCTGGCCATATTTTCCTGACCATTGTTATCGTTTTTTTATGGCTATTTTTTCCTGGTTTTCGATGCATTTCTCTTCTAAAGTTATTAGAAATGCATTTACAGTAGATTTCTTAGAACCTTATTCAGTGATTACTGGAAATTAAAACACGCTTTTTTCCGTTTTTCTAGGCATTTCTGCAGTAAATAAAGTATGGAATAAATATTGCTGTTGGCATGAAAAACACTGCATTTTTGTCATTTTTTAACCAAAAATTTGTTTGAATTCTTGGTGAAAAATGACAAAATTCAGAGTTTGAACAAATGTTTTTCATACCAAAAGCAAGTCTGTTAGATCAGAGGATGTATAAAGTTTAGCGTGGGTAGAGGAGAATGTGTAAAACAAGTGGGCACTTATAAGAACCCCGAAATTTTATCTACGTATTAGTACTTCAAGCTATTTAAGGGTCTGGGCTCTCCACAGCTTTCTCTTTCTTAAAGTCTGTAAACTGCCATGATTGTTCTTGGGAACGATATGGAAGTGGTTTCCCGTTCTCTTCTGTACAGTTTTGAATTCCGAGCTGAAGTTTCCGTAGAGTGGCTGTCACCAAAGTCCAGTCTAAACTTTATAAATAAAAATAGTTAAGTTTATGGAGGAGAGAAAATCTATTCTTGCCTTTTCCAAGGGCATCAGTGCGAAGTGAACGCAATAGACATAGCCTGAATTTGAACTCGATTCAAAGATTCCGCTTTCCACGCCGATCAACATGTTTTCAAATCTTCTTCTATGTGCCCTGTCTCTTTAGGGCGTTGGTGATCATGGCTCTCTACATTTTCCTCTCCTTTTAAGCTCTTAGTAAATTTTGTCTTTTTGTTATCTCTCTTAAACCTTGCTCCGCCATTCATTTACTCAAGGTCGCTCGATAGGTTAAGGGTTGTTTTTTTCTTTATCCATCTCTCCTGTGAATATCAAATTTTCCGAGTCCTCTTTCCTCATTATGTGCCTTACAAATTTCACCTGTCTCCTATGTTAAGTATAAGCGTCGTTTTAGTTCCATTTTCTCTAAAACTTCATCTTTGCTCACGTCTCAGCATCCTTCTGTAGAACCAAATTTCTGTTTCTTCAAGTTTTTTTTTCTTCATCTGTGTGGAGATTATCCACTATTCACTGCTTTATAGGCTGGTGTGACGTAACAGTTTAGTACTCTTTTCTTTTTTCTAATAAAGTTTTTCTGTTTCTTATTACTTTGCTTAGCTTTTGGAAGGTATGTTTACATATACTTGTTTCAAATACTGCTTGTCATCGAATACAGCGGTGATTATTGTTCCATTTCTCGAAGGGAAATATTGTTGTTTCAATATATATTTAATCAATATAATGAATGGAATTTTTAATGTATTTGATTATTTAACCTCATCCGTGAGATCGCGGATTTTATAAAGTCAATGTAAATGTTATAAAATTTGTGCAGTTTACAGTTTGCAGCATAAATTCAGATAATTTTCTAAATTAAAGACAAATGATATAAAAAAAAAACAGTATATCTGTTCGAAGAGTTTCTTCATCTATTGATGTCATTTTTGTTGCTCATTTTCTTATTACAACATTTCGACTAATTCAATACATACTAACCTTCTTCAGGAATACACTTGTTATAAAAGAAGAGGTGGTCTCTTTTTTTTTTAATGTTAGTACAATACAGAAAATGCTTTTATCTGCGTATATTTTTACGTACCCTAGTCCCCAGGTAATTATATCATACTACCGGCATGTTAGGTGAATGCAAAACAAGTAGAATTTGTGAGATATTTATTTTTAGTCTTTTCCATTTTTTAATTATATCTGATCGTATAAACTGTGAAATTACCTTTAGTAATTTGGATATGAGTCATTATGATTTCAATATTTTTGGAAGTACGCATTTATTTCTTTTTGTTGCTTTTGTTCTTACTCCATCATCTGGACATTTTCTAGTTTATACTACTGGTGAAAAGTACTCGGCCCGGCCGAGAAGAGGTTACAAAATACTTTCTAATGTCTGTAATTTGGTCATATTTGGGGAAGTATTTTAGCCATGATACGGCCGAAAAAATAAAATAGTTTTTCTATTTCCATATGGATTGAAACTAATTATGTTTTTATACTATTAGTGGCCTCTACTAGACAAACAAACAATCTGCCCTTTTCTTTTCATACGGATTGTTCACCTGAAGAAAAATCGATCATCCGAAACGTTATTTTAACTAGAAAGCAACAAAAAGAACTCGATCAATTATCCGAACAAATTTTGGAATCATAACGGTTCTTCTCCAATTTCGAGAATATTTACTGTTTTCTGAAATTCTGACCCGAAATATTTATTCGTTATATTTTTGGAATCTGCGTTTAATTTGCTTTTAAGAAAACAAAGTTTGAGACTTGAAAATTATGTGCAATAAAATATGTTATCATTAAAATAAATGAAAGGTTTTTATGCATTTTTAATAAATATTTACCGTTACTTAGTCATGGGTGATAGAACGAGAATTATAATACATTTTCCATATCGTTCTATTGTCAAATAATTGCCAATGCATTTATACAACAAACTAATTTTACAATATATACTATAGTAAAAAAAAATCCATAGTCAGACAATGAATTCCGTAGTCAGACAATGAATTCCGTCGTCAGACAATGAATTCCGTAGTCAGACAAAAAATTCTGTAGTCAGACAACAAACAAATGCTGTAGTCAGACAACATTTCTCTAGTAAGAAAACCTTTATAATTAAACATATACAAAATTAATTTTGCAATACATTTCTATAGTCAGTCAGTTCCTTTAATAATATGTAAAATATTCTACTATAATAAATAAAACTACAGTAAGAAAATATAACTATAGAACAATGCCTATAATAAGCCATATGCAAACAAATTTTACAGTACATTTCTATAGTAAGAAAATACCCGTAATAAATAAAACATTCTTATAGTAAGACAACCGTCTATCCTTAAAAATCTATAGTAAATCAGATACAAACTAATTATTGAAATACATTCTATAGTAAGACAATTACTATAGCAAGAAAACAATTCTATAGTAAGACAAGATTTTTATAGCAAGACATACAAAAATAATTTTACAATACTTTTCTATAGTAAGAACATTTCTATAGTAAGAACATTTCTATAGTAAAACAATACTATAGTAAAACCATCCCTATAGTAAGACAGCAATACTATAATCAAACGATATTACAATAGTAATACTATTTCTATAGTAAAACAAAAGTACCATACTAAAACAACCTTAAGATAGCAAAAACATTCCATATTAAGACAACATTCTAAGTAAATACTATATCTATAGTGAAGTACACAAACTAATTTTACAATACATTCTGTAGTAAAAAAAAAATTACTATAGCAAAATATTTTTCTAGTAAGACAACGCTATAATAAAGCAAATCTATTGTAAATCAAAATTATAGAGTTAGACAATTCTTATAGTAAGAAAATATACTCTATTTAGACAAATCTATAGTAATACAATAAAACTATAGTAAGACAATTTCCAATGATCGCTTCCAGGATTTACTGCATCTCAATGTACGTAATCCTTAAGCGTGAATGAAAGTTTCGACGATTTTGTTTAATAAAGCCGATTAGTGATATCACGAGTTACATAATAGTACATAAATAAATACAAACGGAGACTAGGTTTTGTAACGCGGTTAAGAGACAAACGAAAAATTCGACTTACCTTGTGTAAATTTTCCCAGATTTGTAATAGTAAACAAATCGGATGGTGCTACCCTCCAGACCAGCCCATCACGAACATCTCGGCAACAGGTAAAAAATGGGGAAACATTTTTCTTTTCTTAAAGTATTTGCATAAATATTTACAATGTTTCTGTGTGTGGGTATGATTCCGAAACTAAAATACAGTCCGATAAGTATTTCTTTCTAAGATAGAATAATAAGATAAAAGAGAGAATAAAAAGCACGTTGTAAGCAGTTGGCTGTTAACAATATCTAGGATATCTGTGAATATTGTTGACCAACTCTGCAAAGTAGTTGGGAAAGACGAACAATTTGTCACAAACTGTCGCTGTCGCTTTCGCCGTTGCAGTCACCGTGGCTGTCATCGCATCCTTTGACTTTTATTACTATTATTATTTTACTTGATTTTATTTATTTACTTATATATTTTAGATATGAAACAACTATTCTCCGTACAATCTGTCACAAGAACATAAGTTTAAGCACCCAGTGAGAATCCGATTCATTACATTAGTAAAAGCCTTCTTGAGTTGCCGAACATTTTTCCATCAAAAGGCGGTATGTTTTAAAATCCCTCTATATAATGCAATTATATATGTATCTTCTTTTTTTCTTCTTCTTTTTTTTTTTTTTTTTTTTTGCTTTTACTTGTGATACTTTTTCGTCAGCTATTAAATTTTGGATGTACAATTGTTGTTTAGTCAGAGCCAAGTCGGAAGAAAAACCAGATCGATACAGGTTCCGATCCTTAAAAACCCGGCGAGAAAATATGTAAGATGAAGAGGAAGCTTTACTTGACAGTGACTTGCGGTTTGCTCTCCCTCGTGTCTCTGTATTTTCCTCTCTCCTTTCTCTCACTCTCTCCTTTCTCTCCTCTCTCTCTCTCTCTCTCTCTTTCTCTTCTCTCTCTTTCCTCTCTGTCTCTCACTCGCTCTCAACACTGATAACGGA
>CAHIKZ030000331.1:1855000-1892500 GCA_903632075.3 Acanthosepion pharaonis
TTCTAGTTTTTTCTGTGTTTTGTTTGTTAGTTTCATAAGATTATGAGACCGTCGTCCCTGTAGATTCTTGTGTTATTTCTATCGATTATTTTACTCAGGTCATGTAGAAAATATAATAATATGATTTCTGAGCACCATCAAAGCTTCCAATTGTAGCGTTAAAGGTCCCTTCTTTCTTTATCCATCTTTATGTTCAATGTTAGTGATTTTCGAGAGTGTTTAATGATGTTTATTTCGTTTGCGTTTATTTTTATTTGTTCTAGAGCTAAGTAGATCACCTTTTCTAACATGGGTTCTGTTATAGAAGGGTAGAATTCTTTTATGTCTAGTTATATAAATTGGCATTTATGTTTGTTTGTCAGGTTGCGGAACCAGTCTATAGTTGTTTTTTTCCACTGATTTACTTCCAACTCGTTCCTTAGCTCTGAATTAATTCCTTCTAGTGTTGTTTTACTTATTTTACATTAGGTAACTTTTGGTAGGGTCTATGAGTCAGCATTTATGGTTTGTTATTAAATTTTCTTTCTGATCGTTTAGTGCGATAAATGCTTGTACCTTAGCGATGCATTTTTTATTTAAATACGCTCTATTGGACACTTTAACGCATAAATACACCATACCTTAAAAATATATATATATATATATATATATATATATATATATATATAATTATTTATTAAAAATATGATTCCATCGCTACATAAGAGAGAACTCTTATGTAGCGATGGAATTATATTTTTAAATAAATAATTATATTTAGGCTCTACTTTTGTATCGAGCACTGTTTTTTAAAAATAATAACAAAATGCTAAAGAACTTTGGATTATTTACCTAACGAGTTCTTTCCTATTTTTATATATTTTCACACACACACACACACACACACACACACACACACACACACACACACACACATATATATATATATATATATATATATATATATATTGAAACTTGACTAATGCATGGAATAATAATGCAACACAAAATGTACTTAGAACAAAATGTATTGAAACAAGAAAGTGTACACAATATTTACATATAGTCTTTTGTATATTCCTGGGAAGATCGTTCCTGGAGAATATGTTGACTTAGTCGCAGTCGGGCAGAGTCTCTGGATTGAATCTCTTGATTCCTCCCCCTCTCTCTCCGGTACCAACCATATTTATATGGTCGATACTCCACTATGCAAATTAGCTGGATCCTACCACAACAATATATGAAGTTAATGAAAAAGTAAAAATCCCCAATTTATATTCCATCGAGACTATAATAGATGCACAGTACAGTACAAGCACTGGATAGACCATATTTTCTAATTTTCGCAGACATATTTCGGTAGAAAAGACAGCCCTACTGTTATGCAATATCAATCCTCTTATATGGCAATGAATGCTGGACAGTTTCTTCACAGATTAAGAGAAGACTAGAGGCAAGAGATATGTGGTTCTACAGAAGAATATTGACAATACCATGGATCGAACATGTGAGTAATGAGGAAGTTTTAAGGAAAATGGGAACGAAAAAGACACATACGTGCAGATTTATGTTGTTCAACGTTTGTATGTCCACTTAGCATTCAACAAACGTATTCTCCAAGGAAACCTTACACGTGTATATCAATTCATGTCCCACACGTCGAAATCTGTCATGTAGATGATCCTGCAGCGTAAATATAATATTAGCTGTTGCGAGAGAGAAAGAATCCAAACAAAATGAAATATTTATGTGCATTCCTGTGGATTAATAGTCATCAAGCTAGTTTGATAATATATTAAAAGCAATCGTCAGTGGTCCACAATTATTTGGGCGTTGTGCCTGACCAAGTTAAACTTGCAATGAAATACCGCAGCTTAGAAAGCTTCAGGCAAGAAACAACTTTTTATCATCGTTGTTGGATAATTTTTCTTCTCTTTTCTTGTCGGAATGCCAAAGTAGGCAGAAGTCTTTTAATATTATCTGAAATATTTATTCTTTGAAGGAACTGTGACGATCGCCATAGTGAATATGCATTGCATTTGCAAAAGATGCATTTCAAACGATACGCAAAATGCTAAAAAAAAACAAAAAAAAACAGAAACATTTTGTTAGAAACAAAGACAGGATTGCTGAACTGATATGCAGTATCAATCCTCCTATACAATCCAGTGAATACTGGACAATTTCCTCAGAGATGAATAGAACACCAGAGGCAAGAGAAATGTGGTTCTACAAAAGGATGCTGGGAATACTATGGACAGAGTGTATAAGCAAGGTTGGAAACACGACATATACTCAAAATCAGAAAGATATAGCTGGCATATAATGAAAAAAGAAGAGGTTGGAACATTTGAATCTCACAGGTTATTTTCGAAAGCAAAAGGTACACGCAAAAGGCAGCTGGTTATCTACCTGGCGATCACGTGTAGATGAATGGAACAGTGGGTGTGGGGGGGTATGGATGATAAAAAGAAAAACATTACTAAGAGCTACAGAGGATAGAATGTTGTCGAGAGTCATGATCACCAACGTCTTGAATGAACACGACGAATTATTATGAACAAGAACGATTTTCTCTAAAAATATTTCCGCGTAGTTCATCTTTCTTCGGCTTCTCACGCACATCGTTCTCTTCACTGTTTAAAATCGTTATCCACCTCACAACGGTGCTGGCATCCATAGTTTCGTTTTCTTAAATGATCAGCAAGTGTCAATGAAAGTGAACGGATAGAAACTTCTTTTTCCCACATGTACTTTTCCTACTCACTTCCATGTCAAGAGCCATTTCAACTGACGGTTGCTAAGCTGCTACTTGTAATAACAAAAACATATTAGGGGTTATTGGGAAAGGTTCAGCTTCTACTTCCAATCGACAAACATCTATTATTGATATTATGAATCAGACCATTTGAAAACTCTTCCAGTTTGATGTTTCATTATAAATGAAGCCGCTTCGTCAGCAAAACATATCAAAGTTTGTTTTTTTTGTTTTTTCACAGTAGGGGGTTCACCTTGTACAAGACCAGGGGACACTCGATGTAGAGGATTACGTTAAGAGGCATTTTATGCGGATAAGCCTGAACCAGGTAAGATTGTAGTGACCGTGGAAACAATCTCTTAGGAGTTGGTTCTCACTGTTGAAATACAGAGCGGATGTGTGTGGTTTGCTACTATGAAATTGGCATGGCGGAATTGGCATGGCTGTGAAGGTTATGACAGGCGGAACCCCAAAATAAAATTCGTAGTGTTTTTTTATAGACTGTCTCACCCCTTCTACACAGACGAACCCACATGCACACGCGCGCGCGCACACACACACATATATTATTTTATATGCATAGTATTTAGTGAAAAGCGCTCAATATCAGTGATAGAGCTAACATTCAGTTGTATCGCTATGAGTTCGTGGTTCTGGGTTTTGCGATCATCAGACAAACTGGTTTATTTTTTTTGAAATTGGATATATTTATGCTTGTTTGACTATGTTTGGTAGTGGGAGGGGTATTTACTTCTGTGTTTGTTTGGGGTGAAACTCTCATACACATAGTCACATATACGGATTACAGGTGTACGGATTTTAGTTTAGATAGACACATCCATATTTTGTATATGAATGAGTTTGTGTTTTAATAAAAATACACTTAAATTAAGTTACAGTTGTATAAATAATATAGAAAAAATTATTAAAAAAACATAATAATAAAATTTTAATCTACATTTAAACAAAAGTAACAATCGTTATTCCAAAACAGAAAATAATAATAAAAAATTGTGTAATTTTAGAAATCCTAATGAATGTCCATTTCAGAATAGGTGTGTTACAGATTCTATTGTTTACCAATGTATCATTTCATGTAGTGAAAATCCAACAGTTAAGAAATTTTATATTGGCAATACAAAAAATTCCTTTAACCTGAGGTAGTATCAGCACATATCTTCTTTCAACAATTCCTACCGTAAGTGAATATCCTTTTCGAAATATATTTGGCATTTAAAAGAAATTAGTAAAACTCCTAAGGTTAAATGAACAATATTAAAAAAAAAACAAGAATCTGTAAACCCTTATATGACGCATGTCCTCTGTGTTTACAAGAAAAGCTGTATATTATAAAGTTTTTCTAAAAACAAAGTTCTGCTAAACGAAAAAAAAAAATGAATTAACTGTTTTATGTAGGCATTGTCTAAATGTTACATTAAAATATAGTTAAAAGAATTCTTCATAAATATTTTATGCATTACAATTACATTATTTTATAAGTATATAATGGTCCACTCAATGTTTATTGGCCCTGTTTTTACTTCCCATTCAGTATAACTATCATCGTATATTAAAGTTTCATAAAAAATTATTTTAACTTTATCTATTCCGTTCCTTTAAGAAGTTTCCGTAGTATAAAAAATTTTGAAAAATTCTTAAAAATAATTTTTTGGTTCAAGGTTACTTCGCCAAATCTGAACTTTGGATTCCGCTACATTATAATCGACGATGGTATGCTTAGAGTGTTAATGTATCAAGAAATGAATTTATAACCTACCTCCCTCCATCCTCTAACTTTATTTTTCATTCTTCTATTTTAGCATTGAACTGACTTTTAATTGGTTAATCTAGACACGCCTACAAGTATATCTTTAATTCGGGCGTTTGGTTTTACCCACTTTTTTTAACTTTCAAAAGAGGTAACGATTTGTTTTCAAATTTCCCAAATAAATAATGTGCATCATATGTTACCTACCATCGACCGATGACGAGCGATTAAAGTTCCGAAACATGAAAGTTTTTGTATAGCGATGTAAACTGTTTTTATTGTAATCTATCATAATAAAAATATTTTAATATATATATATATATATATATATATATATATATATATATATATATATATATATATATATATATATATATTGAAGCAATCTTTTTAATTCAACCAAGATCTCTATATTTAATATTTATTGTATTTTTACAATGCTCGAAATGTCGATAGACTTCAGTGTTGCGTAATTTAAATGTTTTATTTAGGCAGTGCGTTCTCATCCGAACAAGCTTTATTTGATATATATATATATATATTATTATTGTTTGAATAAAAGACAGAACGTGGTCTGTCTTTTATTCAAATATATCTGCTCTGTATGTTACATTGAGCTCTCTGGATATCATCCTCCTCAGGTCTACCCATACGGATTACCTAAATTTGCATAAACTAAATATATATATATATATATATATATATATATATATATATATATATATATACGCGAGTGTCCATATGCATACATCTGAGACACGATCATATATAGCGAGTTAGAGAGAGAGAGAGAGAGAGAGAGAGAGAGAGACAGAGGGAGTAAAGAGAAAGAGAGAATCAAAACAGGACTGACAGAATATACCATTATTATATTACCAGCTATTCTCTTATAACTTCTCTTAAATATTTTTCCATAACTCTCTACATGTAATCCTTTCTGAATCTACGGATATGACCCTTTCGATGCAGAATTCCATGTCAAGACACTGATATTCTAAGCCGTCTTTCAATTTATAACGGCCCCCATCTCTGATATCTATGCGATATACAAATTTTTCGAGTTCGCTTTCCTTTGTCCTTCTCTTGTTACCGTATCATCTCCAATATATGTTCGAAGTGATTATTCAATAAATCATTCGGATTAATATCCTTATCTCTGTTCCTTGTGATCATTAGACTTCATCCCTTTGACTCTCTCGCATTTCTCTTGTTTAAAGTCTCAATCGATAATTTTTTTTTGGGAGGGGGTTTCGTTTTCTTCTTCTTCTTCTTCTTCTTCTTATTATTATTATTATTATTATTTTAACATTCCACTCCATCGCTAATACATGCATCAAAAATTTCTTTTTTACTATAATCACCATTTACAATATAGATATGATGTTGACCGTAGAGGACATTGTGGTGTTTGAAAAAAGAAAGATAAGGATATGCCAATTAATTCATTGAACTTAAACTATACACATCTGGCTGTGTATTAAAATGAAAACTCTATACGTATACCTTTATATTTAAAGTGAAATTTTAATCATATAGCTGTATAGTAAAATTGTGCACATATCTTCATTAGTCGTTCATCGTAATGAATCTAACCATAATTTCCTTTTAAAACAATGCTACTTTAATTAAAAGAGACATTAATTGACTAATGCGAAAATGTATGATTCTGAGTCTTCCGCGGTAAATTTGCTTCCGAATTCTTATATTATTTCACCTTTCTTATAAATGCTTCTGTTATCACAGTGTGGGGGCATTTAAAAACAACCACAATAAAAATAAAAGTAAAAATGTTGGATGACCGAATGAAATCGGTTGATCAATGCGTATAGACACGTCGAACGCCAGAAAATTTTAAAATTTAGCTTCTCTACATCTTCAGTAATATCCCTTCAGTGCATAATTATAACCGACGTTTATGTTTAGGCTTCCCCTCTTCGTATATATATATATATATATATATATATATATATATATATATATATATATATATATATATATAATTCCATCAATAAGTTCATTAGTCTGCTAATGTCTTTTTTTTAGAGGTCGAAAGGTGTTACACATTCTTTGTGCATTTTTTTCACTCACCCAAAACATCTATCTGTATATTAAAAGTAAGCTTATACGTATATATCTATATATTAAAAGTGATACCCTTTCTCTCTCTCCCTCTCTCTCTGTATCTCTCTCTCTCTCTCTCTCTCTCTATATATATATATATATATATATATATATATATATATATATATATATTTGTTGTGAGAGAGAATATTTCCCTACAAGTTTGGACGCTGTCGTGGAACGAAAGGCATAAAAATACTCCTACATCAAGAGGAGTAGCAGGAGGAGCAGTAGCTTCTGCTGAAAACAGTCATTCACGGTTAAACATTCTCTTTCATAGTTTCTATTCTACATTATGCTTCCCTGTACCAAAAGGTAATAAACTTGTTGTTAAACCAATTCCGATTTTTTGCTGTTGTTTTTGCTAACTCAGTTACAACAATATTTAAATAAATCTTCTTAAAAGAAAGAGATTGAAAGAGTGTACAACAGATGAATATCACATTTAGGTCTAGTTAAAGGAGTGAATAGCACCGTGAAATTCTGTAACTGAAGAGTGTTATTTACTCAATTTATGAGAATACTTCACCTCAAAAAATTTTAACAGCGGTCTACATTTGGCGGAAGCGGCGTTGGGGACAGCTAAAAACTTGACTTGTGACGGTTAAAGATGACTTGGAACCGTTTTTATACCAAGGAGTGTTTGGAAGTTCC
The DNA here is from genome assembly GCA_903632075.3 of Acanthosepion pharaonis. Taxonomy (NCBI): domain Eukaryota; kingdom Metazoa; phylum Mollusca; class Cephalopoda; order Sepiida; family Sepiidae; genus Acanthosepion; species Acanthosepion pharaonis. The sequence continues at coordinate 1,862,281 of CAHIKZ030000331.1, forward strand.
CGTTGGAACCGTGAATTGTTAGCTCATAGAGACACAATTGCATCCGATCTTCGAACTTGGTCAGTTTTCGTTCGGGATGAGGCAAATTCGTTTGACGGAGCCGACTCAAGTGATCCCGAGTAAATGCCGCAATAATTACAAGTGCAAGTAAATTTACATAACTTATGTGTTGTTACTCTCTAGCCCTCTTTTTGTGGCTTTGTAAGGGGGCAGAAATAAAGACACAAAGAGAGGAATTGTTAAATATATTAACAGAACAGTAATACAAACATATACAGCAAGAATGTTCGGTCCGACTCTCCAAAAAGCAGTAACTGCGCCTATTTATAGCTGGGAAAGTCTATGCGTGCGTGGGTAAATTACCATAACCCCTCTTCACTTCACGATATATGCGTGTCAATTCTCCAAGCCCTCTTTCCCCATTATGCGTCCTACAAATTTCAACTGTCTCTTGCTGAATTCAATCGTCATTTTTGTTTCTATTATCATTAAAAATTCATCTTACTCATATGTTAACCGAATGACATTCTCAACTTTTCTGCTAGGTGGGTGTCATGTCTTCTGACGCTTGATTAAAAGTGCACCAGGCTAATCACATCACGAGAAAATCTGATATTATTTGAGGCATATGCAGCTGGTTTTCGTAAACGTTTCATAACCCAAAATGACTGTTGGGCTCATCGCTTTAAGACAGAGACGAAGAGACAATCCATTGATGTTTTCTGGATACTGTTATGGGACCTTACCCATAATAACATAATGGACTATTCCATACGTAATAAATACTGCACCTCAAGAGGAAGCACGGAGTCCTGTCTGAAGTCTAGAGTTCCGTCTGAAGTCTAGAGTTCAGTCTGAAGTCTAGAGTGAAGTCCGTCGGGAGTCAGTCAGTCAGGTCAGAGGCAGTCCGAAACAGAGTCGCATTCAGACAATTACTACTAAACCTGATTGTTCGTACTAACACTTTCTACTTCTCTGTATATATTCCTGTTTGTAATATATCTGTGTTATTCCATATCCGTATTCGAGTTCTTTTTTATTGGTTCTACCTTGGACTATCACCATGGTACAAGGAACCGGACCATAACAGATACAAAAATCATTGTATTTATTGGCTATTTTAAAAAGGGCACACGAATTTGCTGAGGCAGTTAAAAAAAAAGAACAAATGTCCAGGAAAACTTATGAAAGGTTTTTTTCATCTGGATAACGTCCTAGCATACAGGTTCTGGGTTTCAATGGCGTCTGTGCGTAACCGTGGCTTTGAACTGGTTGATCACCTTCCCTATTCGCCTAATCTGATTATCATCCGTCCACCAAGATGTAAAAATTTGTTTGGGATGGCGTGATATCTAATGTTGATAAGTTTTTTGAGTAACAAGATCGGTAGTTTTTTGTCAAATGTCAGTTTACATGGAAATAAACAATGAGGTAATTAATAAGAAGAGTTAAAATTGATGCATGCAAGATTTCACAGCTCTAAGCTTTCTCTTTCATGGTGAACCTATGAACCTTTCAGCTCACCCTCGTACGAAGGCTGATATTCCATAACAGTTCTGTTTCCTTTTCTTTTTTTAAATTATTATGTAAAGAAAAAACATATCGGCGATGCATTCTTAAAATGAACAAGAAATAGAATGCTTTATCTGAAATGGGATCAATTTAAATTCGGCGCTATATTTTTGGTTAATTTTTAGAATTCCTTCTCCGATATTTTTTAAAGTAATTATTTTGGTAATTAACAATATTTTGATTCTTAAATAAACAGAACAAACTTTTTAAAGAGCGTAACACAGCATTTTTTTTCTGGTTTTCATGGGGTTTTCACAATCAGCCGAAGTGGTGTTGTTTTAATTCTTATTTTCAATTGACGTTAGGAAGCCCAACGTAACTTTGACTATCAAAATGTTGAAGAATGCATTTTATTTGGTATGGAGGGTCATTCAAATGAACTGAAAAAGTGAACTTAGGCATCACGTTTGTTTAAATTTTACTTCTGGTAAGTGTTTCTTGAAACGAATCTCGCTAGAATATGCTTTTCTTATTAATTCCCTCTTGTTTATCAAGAAAGTAGTATGGCGATTTATTCACTTATAACTGATTTCCACTCGGTGAGCTATTCTAGAAGAAGATTATAAATGATTATATCTCAGTTTGAAGTATTTTGTATTTTTTATGACCGATAGAAAAGTTTGTGAAATAGGATCTTTGAAGCAGCAATCCGCCTGACCAAAAAGGATTAAAATAGTAGATGAATGAATAGAAACTTTTTGGATTAAGTGGTACGTGGTCGGAACACAAAAGTTCCGTTCGCAGGCTTATATATTCACAGTAAGCATTGAGACTATTTCTGGGCAGAGTCCTTGCTAGTTGAAGAGAAAAGATGATTTATTTTCAAATGACTATATTGGCTTCCTTGATGCAGTAAAATGTACATTTTCCAAATGTTTGGCCACGCTAACGCTAATGACTGTAGAGACACAACAAGGAGTCACTTATTTACAATATTTACATTGTACGGACTGATTGATCCTCAACTTTTTTGTCATATTCACGACGTTTCAGCCGTTGTACGCTCCAGCCTTCTTCAGTTGGAATTTCGAACAGAACAGTTTATTTCGTCTACTGATGTAGATTGTTCTAGTCCCGCCTGCCATGCCTCTTCCGGATATCCCAGTATCAGGTATTTCCCTTTAGTGACTCAACAGTCCTAGTTTTTGCTCACCTCTGCTGTGTCTATACGCATTGATCAACTCACAAATATTTGGTTCAAGTCAGTGGTTTATTTCAACCAACGTTTTTATCCACATGTGACAAAACGTCTTGAATATGACAATAAAGATGCGGACAGCAGTCCGAACAATGTAAATAATGTAAACAGTTACAATACCTCATCTCAGAAATATAGACAGACGCGGAAGGAATTATTTGTCCGATCGATGGGCCCATTTTATGTACAAAGAGGGCCAGTTGATATTTCGCCCTTTCAACACAAAGGAGCAATTCTATAATTTGGATAGGACTGTTATATTTTAGATTTAAAACTGAGCACCGAAACTGGAATGGAACAATCAGTACCTATATCATTTTGTTTGATTTAGCCCTCACTGAACATTGCAACAGAGGGTTATTCATGGATTGTACTGGCTATGGCAAGGCGCTAAATTTGCTTCCCTAACATAAACATCTGATACTCTACCAAAATGCAAAGTAGAGTTACTAGTTCAAAAAAACAACTCAAAACTATTAATATAGGCAAGAAAAAACTGCTCTCTATTAATCATCTGAGAAACTCCTTTCCTCCTTGCATGAGTATGGCTAATGTTAGCCACCAGGAGAGTGACTTGTTACCTTTTCTCGGGTTAGTATTCTTGGCTGATATGAAGTGGAAAGACAATGCTAGACAATTGTTTTCTCCAGAATCTATCTTATATATATACTTAAGATACTATATGCCAACGCTTTTTCAAAGGCAATCGTTGGCGAAATATAAAACAATCATGACACAACAATAATAGCGAAAGAGGAGGGAAAGTTGGAACCTGATTAAAACAAAATAAATTTTAACTGCAAATAATTAATGATTAACAAGTTCCACAAGAATATAAAATGGAAAAAAAAACTCACAGTCCCTCGATCAATCGTAAGGAGCGCATGAAATTTATTATTCATTAGACATGAGTTGGACGAACTGATTTTTCTTATTTCTGTTTATGTTCGTTTTGTTTTATCTTAAACGAAATCTTTTAACTTAAAGTTAAAATGACCTTTTTCTATTTCTTTCGTTTCTCTTGTTCATTTGGCCAGTAACAAATTACGTTTGGAAAAATCAGTTGGAGAGAATGATAAGAGATATTTAAATTGCCTCGTCTCTAAAAGTTTCGTAGCTGACGATTGTAATTCTAGTAAACATATTTTTGATTATTCCAACGAAAAAGCGTTGGCCGAAAGAATCCTAAGGTAGCAAATGACGTCAATTTTGTTTGAATCTATGTTCTATTTCTGTGTGTACAAGTTTCTTCGTAATTATATAAGTTAACCATTCCCCCATGTTTAAAATAATCCTACGATATATGGTCTGTTGCTTCTGCTATATATTTCGAGATTCTTGATAAAATCCAAAGAAGAATCTGCAATATTACTGGTTCTGACCTGGTATCTCGGCCTCAGTCACTTCCGCGCCGCCGTAAAAGTGCTTTCCTCAGCGTTTTCTATAAATACTTTCATGATCATTTTTCGGATGAGCTCTTGGGGTTAACTTTTAGAATTGTTGTTTTATCCCCCCCCCCACAGACAACGAATTGTAAATATGGGGACTAGTTAGTATTTTCATAGAGACAAAGAGGTATTATGGTGTTTGTAGTAAGAAAGGTACGAATGAATGTGTTGTTTTGGTGAAAGGAATATTGTTTCGTACGATTGGGTCAGTGTTTGCGGCTAGCTAAGTTATAGTTAAGACAGAAGAAGACCGTCCTTTCCACAATCCCCTTTTCGGCCTTGTGCCACATTTCTGTATTAAACAGAATAAATATCGCTCTTCGTTAGAGTACCTAAACTTTATGAATATAATCGCAGTGCTAGATTGGCGCTAAGGTCTCATCAATTTACATTTGAAATGGCTAGACCTAACCTTAAGTTCTGTGCTAACAGTTTCTTTGCTCGCACTTCTCGCTTTGTGGAACTCTCTTCTGGCTCCATACTTTCTGGCACACTTTGATTTTCAAAAATTGAAATGGAATGTGAAACGATATCTGCTGTCTCCATGATTACTCTTCTACTGATCACGCACCTTTATAATGTTATTTTTTTCTAATTCTTTCCCACCCTGTAACACCTTGCATGGCGTGAATTTGATTAAAAAAATTACGATACCTCAACAAGATTTTTTAAAATTTTATCTGAAGGGAATTTAAATGTTGATAATCTAATGGTACTACATGACCATAATCCTTTATGAAATTATGGAAGCACAATCGTTACAAAAATATAATATTTTAGAGTACAAGCGTCAGACTAAATGAAAATACGCTTTGTATGTCTTTTAGATTTTTAATTGAGAAAAGCATAAGATATGATATTGTGCTACAAGAAGATAATGTGTTAACACATTAAGAAATTAGAAAATTATCTTTTAGCGTTACGACCATATCACGTTGGAACACCGGTTCTCGTACGATAAATGAAGTTAAGCAACATCGAGGCTGGTCAGTTCGTAGGTGGGTGCTGTAGGCTTGAATATGCTAATGGTACAATGAATAACGACTCGGAATTAAAGAAATTAGTTCCAATTCCAATCGTATTTCTTATATTCACTTACGCGTAAATAACCTTGGGAAAAGGTATGAATGTTTTTATTCTCCCTCAGCTATGGGTTAATCAGTAAAATTTGTATCGGTAAATCTTTATAATTTCCCCCACATTCTTAGAATCTAAGAATCTAAAAATATTTTCTGGCTTTAAAACATCTGCAATAGATTGATAGGTCTTTAAAAAAATCAATCAATCAATTTAGCATTTCAATATCAATAAACTTCTCCGCGACAAGACGAATAATTTTAATAATCTTTTAATTTTTCCATTGAGATATTATGAAAGTTATATGGCATAACACGAATCCATTCCATAATCGGGTATTTGAAAATCTTCGTTTAGCAATATGTGCAATTGTTAACTTTCCAGAATATAAAGGTGTATTTCTCTATATGGACATTTTAATTGAGCTTTATCATGTCGCAAGAATGCTGCTTTTCTGTTGCTATTTTTCAGGGTAAATATTCAGACGAGCTCCATTCTTTAGTGCTACTAGTTCAGACCTTTGCAGGTAAGATCCAGTGTGCCGCGTCCTCGGAGTCAAACCATCCTCATTCCCTCCGTATTTTAAAGGAATAAAGAAAATGTTCTACTCACACTGTTGTTCTTGTGGAATAAACAGTCAATTGGATGCTTTCCTAAACGCTACAAATCTTAATCACTTTAAGTCAAGGGACAATATTTATCCTTCCTCTATATCCGCATAAAACTATCTTAGTTTATACTCTTACGTTCACATCAAAAATATCTGTAAGCTTTTTTCTTGACTGGAGTCTTATATTGGTTGGTCATTAGTAAAAAAATATATATATACTGTGGTTAGGTCAGCATCATCTTTCTGCGGGTTCTAATTTTATTTTTCGTCACTTATTTAGAAGTGGGGAGTTGACAGGGCTTTGGCTTTTTCCACTTCCCAAAATTTGATCAAATAACCAAATATCAGCCTTTATTTTGGATCTTTACTTGGTTGAGCAAAGAACTTTACAGAAAGCTCTTCCATTTTATTATATTACCACACAATTCTAATAACTCCAAGTCAATTAAAATCGTGGTAACAACAAATGGTTGGCCTCTTCAACTGAAAAGGCTTAAATTTTGTTGCTAAATTAAAATTACCTTTTCACTGTAAAATGCTATCAATCTCTTACCCTCCCCCACCACAAATAAATTTGATTGCGAATTTTAGTCATTTTCAAAGATTAAAGATAATTTTTAAGATGTTATTTCTGCACAATATATTCCGGAATTAATAACGTATTTTTTAAATAATTTAAATTAAAATAACTGATTTCAAAAAATATATTCCAGCTGAACATGAATTAATTTATATTTTATAATATAATTTTTTTAAAAAGACGAAAACTCGTTTACCAATCATTTGAATTAAAAATATAACTTAGTGATTTAAGACTCTGTACGTAGCATCATGGTTATCGACGCAGAGATCAAATTACAGAAGATATAGTTACGTTCAATTACCCACGTATACCCCAGGAAAAGTGGGAATCAATCTCTACCTACAGCTAGGGATTAATTGCAAGTTAGTCACGCCAGGTAAACTTGACTGACATACACTCACTGTTGCAACGGCAGTAGTATATGTAGTTTAATGATTTTTAAACCCTGGTTACTTATTTCTATTTCTTTCTTTCAGATTATCAACATTTGAAACGAAATGAAACGAACCTGGAAGAATTTACTGGTGAAAACTAATGACAGAATCTGGATCAAATTCCATAAAATCGAACAATTAGTAACACTTCCTTCAAATAATGTTAATTCTAATAGTGAAAATAGTCGTTTCCATACAGGAGACATTCAACATTCAGTTTTCTAACAGCAGATGTTACTCACGGGTAAAGTTTATACAGTGTAACCCGGATATAAGAGACCCGGATATAAGAGAAACCCGGATATAAGAGAGATTTTCTCTGGTCCCAAATTAGAGCCTATACTTACCTAAACAAAATAGACCAAACCCGGGTATAAGAGAAACCCGGATATAAGAGACTTCTTCTCCGGTCCCGACAACTCTCTTATATCCGGGTTACACTGTAAAATCTTTTTTCGTAAAATTGTTTTACAGGAAAGTAAACGTCTCAAGTTCGCTGTTATCGTACTTTCTAGTACCATATGGGGTTTCTTTCTGCGTCTTTTTTAACGTAGTTTGGTATTTTTATTTTCCCTTCTAGCTATTCATTTTTGCTGTTGCTGCTGTTGGAAGTATTCAAGTGATTTGGATTTTGCTATTTACTAAAACTCTTTGTTTGTGATTTTGTATTACAAATCTATAAGATCTGATTTGTCTTCTTTAAGTTAAAAAGGTTTAATTCGCTTGAATTCATTTTTAATAATTGATTTAATATATCGATTGCATATAGCTGATAGTTTAAACCAGTGTTTCTCAACTATTTTAAGCAATGGCACATATAGAGCTGATAAAAATATCACGGCACACTTACCAAGGTTTTTAAAGGCATACATTTAAAAATTATGAAATAAAACCATAGATTTTTTTAAAAAAATACACACATGAATATGAAGTTCTTTATTTCAATGTTTGTATTCAAATACTTGTGCAGTTTATTTTGTGTGAAACCTGTGCCTGGTGTTTTTCACGATTTCTTCAACGTTTGGTCGAATATGCGATAAGCAGACCCTCATTTCTTCTTCATTTGAACGTATTATCTTATTTTTGGTGTTATTTAGAGATAAGAAACCTAATTCATATAAATAAGAAACAGAAAATTGCAATAAAACGGATAAAGGCCTTTTAGCTAATGTGGGATATTCTTTTTGTATTGAAATCCAAAATATTTCAATAGGTACCGTCGAATGTTCATTTTGGGCCCTTAAAGAAATAAAAATACTTTTTTAAAAATGAATATTAAAACAAAGTATTTAAGATAACATAATCGAAGAATAGTGAACAGAATTATTTGAAGAAAGTTTAATACTTATTCATTTATTCAAATACTAATGCTGTAACATTACTACTTCCACACACAGATATATGGATTAGACATTTCTGAACAAGTTAAACGCTATATATGACATCCATATAAAGGTCTAGATCTGGCAATGCTATTTAAGAACATGACTCGAGTTCTTAGGTTAATGTTGTAATTTTGTAACGTCTTAAGCTCTAATGCAAGCCATCGTTGGTTCAATTTCTTTATCTCCTATACTGAATATGTTATAGATGACAAAACCGAGGTATTTGAAATCAATAAATCTTAATCATCGCACAGGTAGGATAAAGATGAAAAGTGAATTCGTTTTGAAGTATTTTTCTTAATATTTAAATAAGAAATTTTCAGTTTTCTTTGAGAAAACTGTTGCTTTGATTTCAGGATTAGTCACATGCTAGTGTGTTTAAAAGATAAAAAAAACAGTGTCAGATAATTACTTGCTATCATAACACATTTACCAAAAGACAAGCGTCTGCACTCATTCGATGAAATATCTGCTAATCATATAAAATGTCACCAAGATAATTGTAAGTTGCTAGTTGAAGAAATAGCTGGTTTTTGTTTTAAAGATCTTCATACAAATTTCACATTATTTTTTTCATTTTATTTATTTATTTGCAAAGAAACGGAGATTGTAATGAACTAACGGCCTGAAAACATCGACTTTAGAGAAGATAATTTCGCTTTTAAAATTAAAGAAACGATTTTATCGCTGATGGAAGAAGTTACAAAAGAAAACGGCGTGATTACATAAAGCTTCAAGTACAACACTGTTCTAGTATTTACCAAATAATGATAATAATATTCAAATTTCTATTCGCCAACTGCAGGATCAAAATTGAACGAAAACCTATCGCACTATACACTAGAAAGTCAGAAAAAGAAAGGCATTGGTGAGCATGTTTTGCCAGAATCATCAGCTCAGTAGGTTTTTGAATGATTGATTGCATTTTTTGCGGCTTATCAACCCTTTTCAGATTATTTAAAGTCAGAAAATATTTTTTGATTATAAGAATTTTTCGAGATAATGTAGTTTTTTTTTAATACAAATTCTAATAATTAACCCAAAGCTGGGGCGAGAAGAGGCGGATTCATACATTTCCTAAGGGTATTTGAACGAGGGTGAATGTAACGGTTTCCCTTCCGAGACATTCATTAGACTATCCGAACATCCTCCTTGTCTGAGAAAGATTATTCGTAATTTAGAAAAGTCGATCATCAAAATTAATCGACGCAAAATGTATATATACTCTAGTAGTAGTAAAGAAATAAAATTTAAAAAATTAAAAATTATCCTCCCAATTCAATGTTACGCAGATATATTATCTACTAGATATATAATCTTTATTATTATTATTATTATTATTATTATTATTTGTCTTTGTTTCGGGTAGTACCGGTTGCCCCCAAATCACAATCAAATAATTCATGAGGCAACAAGGATTTTCTATCCGAAAATGCAAAAAGGCCAGGTGCCAAGGAACACGAGAGAAAATAATATGTAATAGTGGAAACTGCATGGAGAGATCAAAGCACTTTCTATACAGAATCACCTCAGTTAATTGCTTTCTTTTTTGCATTTTCTTTTAAATCAAAATTGTGACCATATTCATTATGGCGAGCAGGTAATGCCCTGAGTGTGTTATTCATAGATAGATAGATAGATAGATAGATAGATAGATAGATAGATAGATAGATAGATAGATAATGCGGAGATAGATAGATAGATAGATAGATAGATAGATAGATAGATAGATAGATAGATAGATAATAAAAATAATCATAGATAGTGAAAATAATTATAGATAGATATGTACAGAGATAGATAGATAGATAGTGAAAAATTATATATATATATATATATATATATATATATATATATATAAACAGAGTTAGATAAATAGATAGATAGAGAAATTAATTATAGATAGATATGTACATAGATAGATAGATAGATAGATAGATAGATAGATAGATAGATAGATAGATAATGAAAATAATTATAGGCAGGTATGAACATAGATAGATAGATAATGAAAATAATTATAGGCAGGTATGAACATAGATAGATAGATAGATAGTGAAAAATTATATATATATATATATATATATATATATATATATATATAAATAGTTAGATAGTGAAAATAATTATAGATAGATATGTACAGAGATAGATAGATAGATAGATAGATAGATAGATTGATTGATAGATAGATAGATAGATAGATAGATAGATAGATAGATAGATAGATAGAATTTACGCTAGGTGTAAGAAGTACACATAAGTATGATTGTGGCATTTTAAGGTTGGAAGGAATTTGATTTACATATTTGTTTTCTTCATTCTTCATTTGATCTCATTTCCAATGTCCCAATAACAACAGTTAATAACGTTGTCTTGAGATGCCACATACTGCTGATTTCTATCTCTTGTATTTATTTTTTCAAACGTTTTCAATGATCTGTTTTTATCTACTGGAGCTGCAAACATTTATCAGAAGACAGGTCTTATCAACATGACTTCTCATAGTTATGCCTGGTCGATTTGTCTGGATTTCCATCTCAGCCTAGTCTTATTAATATTTGATTTTAAATCTCCCCCCCCTCGGAAACCTTAGATATTTCGTCCGTATGAATATCGTCATATCTCAATTCCTCCCTGCATCGTAGAGACATAACTTTCCTCGGTACATGAGCTGTTTCAAGCAGCGCTACATCAATCAATTACTAGGCCTGCTGCTTGGAAAATTGTTTCATTATGTCATGCTAGACGATTTTTCTCGCCATAATCTATCTTACACACCTTATAAGTCTGCTATTTATACCTTGCATTGAATATTGCTGCCACATCTGGTCTGGTGATTCTTATATGTATTTATAGATTCTTAATAAAATTCAAAGAAGGACCTGTAATATTATCGGTCCTAGCTTGCCATCTCGGCTTCAGCCACTTTAACGTCGCTTCTATATGCCTTTTCTATAGATATTTTTCATAGCAATTGTTCTGATTTTTGTTCCGCTTTGTACCGACACATAAAGAATTTAAGCGCAGTACTATATTGGCAGATAGGTCTCATTATTTTACAGTTAAAATTGTGAGATGTAACCACGAGTTCTACGCTAATCACGCCTTCTCTCGTACTTCTCGTTAGTAGAATTCTCTTCCAGCTTCATGCTTTCCAATCAAATTTGATCTTCAGTATTTTAATGCAATGTCAATCGTTATCATGTCTCTTCTTATTTTCAGTTCTTCTATCATTCTCTATCCTTAATGATGTTTTCCTTTTCTCATATTCTTTCACCTCCAATAACCACTTGTATCTTAGCGAATTTATTGCCTTGCTTCTGGTCAAATGATTAAAAAAGAAAAAAAAACGTGTGAACAATCAATGCATTCAGATATACCCAAGACGTGCTTCGAAGTAAACAAGATCCCTGTTAAATACCCGAGTATACCAGCCTCAAAAGAAACAATTTCTGCGTGGTATATTTCTTTGATTTACCCTACCAAGTTTTGGCACCTTTATAAACTCACCTGTTCCTTCATCACGAACTTCCTATCCAAAGGCACCGCGAATTCTATCAGTGTTCGCTCATATCTGTTCTTGCACACAAGTGTCATATCAGGGTGATTGCTTATTATTATTATTATTATTATTATTATTATTATTATTATTATTATTATTTCCTTTGATTTCTGGCGTTTACACATTTCTAGGGTTAGAGATGGCATTATGACACTTTCCACTGACCCCAAAAAATAAAAAATAAAAAAAAAATTTACATAGATAAAGCCCTTCGTAAAGTGTGGGCTGTAGTTGTCAAGACATATTTTTGTATCTCTTTGAAGCATGGACTTCCAGGAATCCCTTCGATTAGTCTACTGGAATCTTTTCCAGCCATTCCTAGGGCTCCAAATACAACAGGGATTGTTGCTGTTCCCATGTGCCACATTCTTGAGATTTCTATTTCAAGGTCCTTGTATTTTGACAGCTTTTTGAATATCTTCAAAGATATATTGCAGTCCGCGGTGACTGCCATATCAATAAGGAGGCACGTTTTTTGTTTGTGGTCTTTAATAACAATGTCTGGGCGGTTGGCCTTGATTGTTCTGTCAGTGTGTATTGTGTAGTCCCATAGAATTGTAACAGGTCCTATCTTCGTAACCGGGTCTGGTTGGTGTTCATACCAGTTTCTTTCAGTTTCCTTCCCGTAGAAGTTGCAGATTTTCCAGTGCAGATATTGGCCCACTCTGTCATGCCGGGTTTTATATTCAGTGGGTGCCAACACCGTACAACCTGATACAAGATGAGCAATCGTTTCTGGATATTTATCACAGAATTATTATTATTATTATTATTATTATTATTATTATTATTATTATTATTATCCTTGATTTCTGTAGTATACTCATTTACTTCTGGTTTTCAACCAGAGACCTAAAGTCAGAAATGGCGTCATTTTCTACTGAACATTTTTATAAAAAAATATACACCCTGAGATTACACACATTTTACATAAATAAAGCCATTTCCTAAAATATGAGGTGTACTTTTGAGTATGATTTTTTGTATTTCTTTAAGGCTACCAAGAATCCTTCAATGAGTATCAGAAAAAAATTCTATCAAACCGGGGGCCCCTACAAAAACTGAAATAATTGATGAGTCACATTTTTTAGATTTCCATTTCAAGATCTTTGTACTTTGATAGTTTTTTTTTTAAAGATCTTCAAAGATACATTACAATCTGCAGGAACTTTGACTGTTCTGTCCGTGTGTATTTTAAAGTCCTATAAAATTATTACAGGTCCTCTGCCTGTAACCCGATCTAGTTGGCGTTGATACCAATTATTATTATTATTATTATTATTATTATTATTATTATTATTATTATTACATGAATTAACATATCTCTTTCTATTGGAGATGTGACACGTTCACTTACTGCGAATTTAAGTGTTGGAATTAATTCTTGGAATTACTCTATTGTTGGATAAGTATTTAATACCTTTTGCTATGTCTTTGTATCTATTTGTTCTGGGTATGACGATAAACTACATCCGGCAGCAAGACCTCTGATCAGGAGATTGGCGGTTTGAAGATCCTGGAACAACCTCTTAATTGCTATTGTTCCCAGGACCGCCCTGACCCGAGGTGGTAGTACCTGTTAGGGTTCCAGCTATGGGAAAATAATGAACTCCTAAACAGAAATTAGTACATTTTTATAGAATGAGCAACGATATTTTTATAGCAAAATGACAATCAATGCAACATTATAAAAAATATAAAAAATAAATATTTATATAAAATTACCGACAATACAGTTTATGATTTACAAACTATATATCTAAAATTCATAACTTTACTCAAATTATAAAATTATATACAAAATATATTCAGTTGAAGCAGTAAAACTGCATCGAAATATTTAGATTTAGGTATTAAATAACCATAGAGACTGACATGACGCTAAACTAAATCAACAATCAATAAATCTGTATCTATTAAATGAGAATGTAGCTAGAATATCAGATTAGTTTAAGTCCTGACAACAGAATAAGTGAGGCGAATATGAGATCATCAATTCTAATACGAAGATTAATCCCTATCTGAACATTCTTGCCTGTTTTTTTCTCTTATGTTTTTCTTTATTCGTTATCATTCAAGAGTCAGTTTGACATTGACCAATGAATCTCTCGCCCAAATGTTCAACAAAAAATGATCATGATTGTCAAAGAATTTATGCAAATATTATGTGAACAAACAGAAAATAAAAGTCGCTGGAAACGGCGTCCCACGAATAACAATAAGGTTTTAAAACGTAATATTGATCATCTTTGTCATTAAGATTTATGTTTATCGCTAGTTTTAAATGTTATTTCGAAAGAAACATATTTAGGGTTGCTTCTCTATACGAAAGTAGAGATATTTTAATCATTTCACACCAAACAAGGCGATAAAACCACTAAAATGCAAGGGGTTACAAAAACTGAAGGAGAATAAAAAAAACTCCAGTGAGGAGAAAGGACGATAAAAAAAACACGATTAAAAAAGATGACGATTGAAGATGCATTTAAATTTTTGAAGATAGCAGTTGGCAGGAAAGCAAGAATTTGGAAGAGATTTCCACATTCGAGAAGTGCGAGATAAAAAAAACTATTAGAATAGAACTTACGGTTATATGTAGTAAATTCAACAGTAAAATGATGAAAACCAGCTTTCAATTTCAATCTAGTACTTGATAAATTTCAAGTACCAAAGAGGAAAGTTCAACAGAAGAACCGCCATGAAAAAAATATATATATATATATATATATATATATATATATATATATATATATATATATATATATATACTAACTATTACACAATTATATGCATATATGACGTGTGTATCTAAAAATAAATACGTCTAAATTCACTGAATGCCATATCAGTCGGGTTTCGATGCCGACTTGGGGCAATCTGATGCCTAGCCACACTATAAAACAGCGAGTTCTCCAGTCACTGACATGGTATCTAAAATTAAATACGTCTAAATTCACCTTCAACCAGTCCATGCGCCAATGGCTTAGGGGTAGAGTCTCCGATTCCGGCTTGAGACAATCTAGCCAAACTGAAAACAGTCTGTCTCTGGATGACTATATATATATATATATATATATATATATATATATATATATAAACACACACAGATATATATATATATATATATATATATATATATATATATATATATCTCATTTAAACGTGGCTTATTAAACAATTTAGACATGTGTTTATTTTCAATAAAATCCTTTCGTAATCACCTATAATCATTCTTATTTCATGATTAAAGAGAGGAAGTTATATTATATTGTTATTATTCATTCATTTTTATTTTTCTCGGGTACTTTCGATATTTTCCAATATCATCATCAGGGTTTTGATGGTTAAGACAAATAACTGTATTTATCCGAAACAAATTTTTACTTTTGTGTTTAAACCGTTACCAATTCAGGTCATGCGCAAAGTCACAAATCCTGATTTAAAAAAAATATGCTGTAAGTGAAATTCTTCCTGATTCAATAATTACAACTGTAAATATGCTTCTGAACATAACGTCAATTTTAAAATTTAAAACAAATTTAAAGTAAGGATGCTAACTTAGTTAATAATTCAAATATTAATATAAGGTTATAATTCACTTTGTTTTAAACTGTTATTTAAAAAACTATAGACTATAAGCATTTGTACTATTTTTTAAGTGTTGCTTTTAATTTTTAATAAAGATACCTTCAAGAATTTGTAGTTTCTGCTTATTACTTTCTTGGTGAAGTATACATGTATTGTGCACTAATATTCTTCTAAATTGTGAATGTGAACAGGAATGTTTTTGTAGATGTTGAACAATGGTGGATATATCATTCTTATGTAGAGAAAGCCTTCTTGATGACGTGATTGTATTGTAACTACCATACATATTAACTTTTTTGTTGAAGGCACAATCTCCCAAGGGATATAAATATTATTTTTTTAATTGCTTGGGTTGAAACGATTAAAACAAAAATAAAGATCTAGATACCATAATTTTGTTTTCGTTCCTATCTATGTTAGTTTATTTTACCTGACTCCTGCGAGGCCTAAGTTTTTGTCTTTTTGTCGCTACATGGAGAGCCAAACGTCATCCACTATGCATGTCACTTTAAATCAACAAATACCCCATGTAAATGTATAAGTAATATATATTCAAATTTGCATTCATCTTCGTTTTGCAAGATTTTATATCGGTGAGGTATTTCCGTTACAATGATACATTTTTTTTTAGGATTCCTGAGGTTTTACTTAATAGATGTTCAGAAAAAGAACTATTTCCTTTTTTGTATCACCAATAATTTATTCTTATATGTTAATAAATGTTCAATAAAAAACCCTTTTCTTCAATGTATTGTAAATAATTTCTTCTTGTATCATATACCGTAATGCTTTGTGTGCAATTTAATATCAATAGTGGGATATGCTTTTATCGATTTTGTTGATTCCTATTTATAATATTCCTGTATACCGTAAATGAAGCTGCTAGAATTAAAATTCATTTGGTATTTCACCCTGTGCAAACAACATTTACTGTATATTGCGGTGTTGTTTAACAATATTTAACAGAGAACTATAAGATAAATTAATTCCCGTAAATATAGTGAATAAATAAATAAATATAAAGAGAGGAAGACAAGATAAGGAATATAACTGAAACTTATATGGTATATACATGCACCAGACAAAAGGGGTGGCGTTGGAAAAGCAATACCTCGCCGATGTAAACACGTGCGAACGAAGGTGAACGAAAATTGGAGAAAAAAAATAATAAACATTGGTAATTCATCATTTGTATAAGGTATTTGTAGATGTTTAGCAGCACACACAGTGAGTGGCGTTCTACCGTTCATGTAGCAAGAGAAAGACATTATAATTAATTCAATAGAATGATATTATTTCCTGATTAAATTATAATTACTTAGCTACATTACAATAGGTGTTCATTGACCAAAAAGTTAGGAATACTGTCGGTTGAAATATATAAAATATTCCTCTTAAAAGAGTTTTTTTATGAAAAGTAGTTTTCTTAAGTTCTTTCTAGTATTTTTCTTTTTTAATCATTTCACCGCAACCAAGGCAAGAAAGCCACTAAGGTGCAACAGGTTACTGACTGTTAGAGAATATGAGAAAAATTTACTATTAAGACCAAAGGGAAAAAAGGACAAGAATTAACAAGACAGAATATGTTTGATATTGCATTTAAACTTTTAAAGAGAAAATTTGACTGGAAAGAAAGAAGCCGAGCAAGTTTTCCACATTCGGGAAGTGGGATAGAAGAAACTGTTAGTATAGAACTTACGGTTATATCTAGCCATTTCAACTGTAAAATGATGTGAACTTGTCAAATTAGCACAGCACTTAAATTCATAAAGTCAAAATACCATAGCGAATAGTTTATGTGAACAATTAACTTGATTTATAGAAAAGGTACAGGGAAGATATGTTACAGCGGTAGGATAATGACAGGACCAATAATCTTGCCAATTTTTTCTTGCGTTTCATCAAGAATCTCTAAATATATAGCAGGAGCACCAAATCAGATGTGGCAGCAATATACAAAGCCAAGAACGAATGGTAGACTTATAAATACGTAAGATACATTCTGGTGAGAAAAATTGCAGGCTTAGCAATTGATTCAGTATAAGTTAGTCTTAGAAGGGCAATTAGTCACTTTCCTGAAAGTCAGTATCGAACCATGCTAATGAAAGATTAAAAGTGTTCCCCCAGACGATTAAAATAGAGAAGTTTCATTTTGGAGATGTGAGATTCAGGTTTGTTTTGTTTTACGGCATAGCAACACCTCATTTGGCTATTTAATTCCGACAAGAATTTTAGAATAGGTTCGTATGAACAGAATATGTATTCTTTGTAAGAAATCAGTTTGTAGATTAGGTTTCATTAAGGTATTTTTTGAAGACATTTTTTCGAAAGTCAAATGTTGTTTTTTTTTTAATTTTTTCAAAAATGTATTTCTTTTTCAAAAATGCATTGCTGGTATTCTTACTATAAAAACATATTTTTATACTTTCACGCTGTTTTCACCCCAGTTTGGTGGGGTAACTATTTTCCCATAGGTGAAACCCTAAATGTGCCACCAATCCGGGTCAATGTGAACATGGGAACACCGGCAATTAAGAGTTGGTTGCACGCTCCTCAAAACCTTCTGATCAGAGGCCTTGATAGTGGATGTAGTCTATTGTCATAATTGGAGGTGTTAGAATTAACAACACTACTGATGAAAGCGTCCTTCCTAACCTTTTGTTTAACCTTTTATGGAAAGTTAACATCATTATTTTCTAATTACACGTGCTAACTATTTGTTGGATATCTATGTGTCTGTTGTTATTTAGTAAAGTACCCTATGAATCTTTAATACTAGTCAAAGGTCTGATGAAGGATAGTCCTCAATGAGACCGTCACACTTTATTATCATTGATCTGAGAAAACGGTTGTATGCAATTATTAATTTAGTCATTTCTTATGATGCTATTTAAGAACATAACTCGAATTCTTATGTTGATATCATGTTTTTGCAGCATAGTGAAGTAATTGATAAAACTATCTTTAGTGAAGCGTATTCTATGCTCACTTTCTCTTAAATATATTATAGCTGCTCTATACGCCGAGACATTTGAAGTGTTTAGTATTTACTAATTCTATATCATAGATTTTTTTTATGATGAATTAAGGATAAGTGCCATCACAACTTTCCTTCTGATTTTCGATCATAATTCCTGTTACGGAAAACTTAGTCTTGAATCCTATTTCTTGGAATGTTTCCGAGAGGATGTTCATTTTTTTATTCTAGATCATTCTCATCTCAAGTATGAATAGCATATTATCTCACCACCAGGGAGAGTTAAGTAATAAAATATATATCTTTGGTGCATATTTTTCTTACGCCTTAAACACAATATATTCTAATCGCGAACGGGAGTGCAAATTTTACCCTGTAAGATTATTCGAAGAATTTTAGAAGAGACACCATTCCTTATAAATGCATTTCTAAAGAACTGAATTCCTTCTCTTTTGTATTTCCTGTGAACTTTGAAGTTTGGTTAGAACAAAAGTATTTGTCCATTTGTTCAGAAGCACATGAGCAAATATTTGACGTCTATAAAAATTTACAACAGCCGGAATGAATATATTTCATGCAAAACATCACTTTGCAGAAATGCATAAAATACAATGAAACAGTCATTTTCGTTATTTACAATCAAAATAATGTGCCCATATTTTTTACTACGGCCATATGAGAAAACGTCGGAACTCATCCGATCGCCGAAGTTAAGCAAAGCTGAACCTGGTCAGTATCTAGATGGGTGACCGTTCGGGAATACCATGTTCTGTAATGTTGGATGTGCAGATGGTGTAATGGATAACTGTTTGGAACGAAAAATCGAAGAGCCTCGTTCGAATTCCAGTCCGGTTCGTGCAAATACCCTTGAAGAAAATTATAAATCCACCTCTTAATTGATTCGTTTTCAACATTTTTTTCAGATTATTTAATGCCAGAAAATATTTTTAGATTGTAAGATTTATTTTTTTAGATAATAATGATTTAGTGATACAAGTCTAACTAATTAACCCATAGCTGGGGATAGAAGAGGTGGATTCATACCTTTCCCAAGGATATTTGTGTGTAAGTGAATATAACGAACCGAACTGGAATTGGAACATGGCTTCCCAAATTAACAATTCCGAGTTCTTATCCATTACACCATCCGCATATCCAAGCTTAGAGCACTTGATATTATTCGTAAGCAGTCACCCATATTGACCAGGCTCGAGCGGTGTTCGTACGAGACGTGATATGTCCGTGTTATGATGTTGATTTTGGGTTAGTAGAGACAAACGCCAAATAACACGTAACAATAAAAAGGGTTTTAATAGGTTGGTAAAAAGGTACAGAAATCGCCTGAGTAGTCAATAACTAGCTCAGCTAAGAACTTCTCTGTCTATCTTCTCCATGTCAACTGACATGCCACTATTTAAAGTCTTTGTTCACAGACGCAGACAAGTTCATCTTCAAGAGGGGTGGTAGGTTTCCGACACAACAGGACAGTGGAATGAGACCAAGTTAATTATTTACTTTCTTCAACCCTGACTTCTCTTCAACGCCAACGAACTCATCATTTCTCTCTTTTGTTTATCAACTGAACTTTTTTGCTATCCTTTTTCTCCATTTTTTCTCTATTGTCATTATTATTATTTTTTTTTCTTTTTCTCTTCCTCTATTTTCCTAACTCCCTGATTTCACTTTTCTTTCTTTCTTTCTTTCTTTCTTTCTTTCTTTCTTTCTTTCTTTCTTTCTATTTATTTTCGTCTCCCCTGCCTTTCTTCTCAATCATACACACCCACAAATCCGACACTTCATTTCCTTTTGTCCTTTTTGTCAATCATTCGAACAGCTTTCTGAAATCCTTTTAGATTCGACTCTTTGAGTAGCCTCATTTTGACAGCTTCGCATATATTGAAGAATTTTCATTTTCTTCTTTATCCCAAAAATCAGAACCGCTTTCCGTCTAACCGTTCTTCCTCCGCTAGGAATCGCAAATACACTTCTTTTTTTTTTGTTGACCCGAAAGGTTAACTTTTCTTTCACCAGAATGTCGCCATTATTCCATAATTATTCCTATGCATACAGTAACAATAGATTTTGTGCAAACTGCAAAGATTTGCATGTGTTATTTTTCCAACTATAATGATGACTGGATTTATAAAATCATTTCTCCCCAGTCAATCAGCCAGTTATGTGCCATGCGTGATACACGCTTAGGCCATCATGTATCTTTTGATACATGATAGACGAGGCAATTTTTTTTTTCCCCGCAGTAGGTTGCCATTTCTTTCTGCGGTAGACCAGTTGCCATCCAAGGCTATAAAACCAGGTCTGTCCTGCTATTTACCCATAGGCGGAGAAGAACAGTGTTCATACCTTTCCCAAAGGTATTAGCAGGTAAGTGAATGTAATGGATTCGACTCTCCGATTCCTCAATCCGAGCCGCTATCCATTATTCCACAGTGCCTCTCCCCAAGCCATTAAAGCCATTAAGAGACAAGGGGTTACGGAGAGCAAAAGAAACTGAGAAAAACAATAAAATACATTATTCAGAGACAAATGGCATTAAAGCAAGAAATTGGAAGGAGGTTCCACATGTGAGAAATGCGAGAAAAGAAACTGTTAGAGTAAAGGTGACGGTTGCATCTGGTTATTTAAAGAGTTTTTTTTTTTTGCCAATCTAGTATCACGCTTAAATCCCTGTAGTGTAGATACCAAGGAGAAAAAGTCATGAAAACAACTGCCATGGAAATATATGTAAAAAGAAAAGACAGAGGGAAGCCACGTCACGTCGGTGAGAAAGTGACTGAAGCCCAGATGTCAGATAAGGATCGATTACATTACAGACCCTTCTTTGAATTTTGTCAAGCATTTCGAGATATATAGACAGAAGCACATGATCAGATGTGGCAGCAGTATTTAATGCACGAAGGAATGGTAGATTTATAAATGTACAAGATGGATTCTGACAAGAAACATTTTCTGCTACGACACTGTGAACCAACTTTCCTTGCAGTAGACGATTTAGTATCATTACCCCACTTCATGTCATTAGAAACGGCGAGGCCAGAAAGGTGGACGGTATTGGTTTCATCGCATACGCCATACTGATGACAGACAAAAAAGCTTCTCTATAGTGATTAAATGAAAGCAGTTTTGTTTTGGAGGCATCAAATTTTACAAGCTATTCCTACACAATTTAACCACTGATTGGAGATCCTTTTTTGATCCGTTGCCAGTTTTACTTTCTCAGTTCTGTTCGACTTGCTACTAGGACAACAGTAAACAGTTCAATCGTCTGCAGAAAGACATATTTGGGAACTAATGGCATCGGTAAGGTCGTACTACGCTTAAATTAATGAAACTATCAAAGAGGAAAGCTCGTCAGAACAAATGACATGAAAATATTTGTAGAATAGTCACAGGGAAGCTACGTTACGGCGATGGGAATGTGACTGAAGTTGAGATGCTACGTCAAGACCGATAACATTGTAAATACTTCTTTGGGCTTTGTCAAGAAATTCTAGATACTTAGCAAAAGTACTAGGTCACATGTCGCCAGAAATATTCAATACACAATGGAATAGTCGACTTACAAATGCGCAAGTTAGATTCTAATGAGACAAATATCTATCTCGACACACTGAATCAATTTTCTTCGCAGGTGACTTAGCAATTGGCTCGATAGATTTAATAAATTTATGTAATAGAATATGGTTGTACGAGGATTTTTTTTTCTCGCTCGATTATGTTACCTCTTCTAATTAACAGTGATCGTATTGGAGAGAATGATAGTTGTGATGGAAATTCTTCTCTATGCTAGTTCGAATTGCAGTTGGGTTCATTAGATTTACTTACGAGCGACTAAGGTCTGGAAAGATATGAATCTATCTTTTATTCTAAGATATGGATTAAATAATAGGGATTGTATCTGGAAGAACCATTGTTATTCTAAATAAATTTTGAATGCAATCACTTGTAAAAAAAATAATTACTTTTTACAATGCAAAATATGTTGGAGTTCTTAAATAACACACAAAGGGATGCTAGGCCGTAAAAAACAAATCAGTCTATAGTGTATTCTAAAATCTGTTATTTTTCAGATTATTAGTTCTTTGATGTTATGGATGACCCCCGGTCAGAGACAAGGTACAAATCGAATTGTTTATTAAATGATCTGCAATCACAGAACCGAAAGAATTCAGAGGTTTATGCAAATTTTCATAATTGCCTTGGACGGATCGTTTTCACCAGATATTTTTTTTACCATAATCAGCAGAGCACATTCGGATTACCATTTGAGGTTTTTTGAGACCATCTATGTTATGTCTAAGCAGCCTTCCCCAGCGGAAAGAATAGCGCCTGGATCTAAATGTAATCTGTCAGGAAGTTATACTGCTGATTCTCAGGTAGAATTTTTTCTCCTTTTTTAGTCGTTATGCAAATATTTACATGTTCTTGACTTCTATTGGCTCTGAGAACGAGGATCGATAACCAGGTAATCCTTTTTTTATTTCTTATTTATTTATTTTTCGATCTATCACTTTACAATGAATATATTTTCTTATCTTTTGCCTTCCCTCCATTTGTGTTATATATTTTTGTATATATTTAAAATATGTATATTTAGGCAGCATATCTTCCTTCAAAGATGTTTCATTGAATAATATAGACATATTGTGTCTACTTATTTTCATACTGGCCTTTTCCAATTGTTTAATGAAATTCACCAGAAAAAGGCGCCGTAGCTATTTTTAAACCAAGTACTTTCGAACTTTTCCAAGATTTACTTCAGGGGTAAATTACAAAGACAAACATATTGTAACTGCGATATCCTGTGTATTTTTATTGAGAGTCTTCAATTCGTCATTTGCAAGTTTTGATTTTTAAGTTTCCATTTATAGTTATTAGTCATTTGTCTTTGCAATTTACTCCTGAAGATCTTAGAAAAGATCGAAAATACGTGGGTTAAAAAAAAACTACTATTCTTGATGGATTTCATCTTAAAATCAAGAAACTGATAAGACACCTGGAAAGGATCAATAT
Source organism: Acanthosepion pharaonis (assembly GCA_903632075.3). Taxonomy (NCBI): domain Eukaryota; kingdom Metazoa; phylum Mollusca; class Cephalopoda; order Sepiida; family Sepiidae; genus Acanthosepion; species Acanthosepion pharaonis. The sequence goes on from CAHIKZ030000331.1 coordinate 1,885,749, forward strand.
AAAAATAATTACATACAATATGTTTATATTATTCAATGAATCGTGTCCGTATATATTTATATATGCTTTTAAAATGTATTCTTTTAAATGATTAATAAAATGTTGTACCTCCATAGATTAATTAAATCCCAGGAAAAACTTTTCATTCCCATATAGAACAGAGAGTTAGGAGAATCTTTTACTTCCAAAATGGTTCATTAGCTTTTCTTTCACATTTGAAATTTTTGACAAAAATGAAGTACCTTCTTCCTGTTTCTATGAAGTTGGCACATCTTTAAAAAATATTCGGAAAACATATGTCTATTTCTCCTTGATAATCGCAACTGCTATATACCATGTATGGCTGAGTGGTTAGAACCTGGGTTCGAATTTCAGCATATCAAATTTATTATAGTAAACTTTACACAAAAGAAAACTCAGGAGTTATTCACGGTAGAGTGTTGCTGTTAAAATGCTTCTAATGAATGTGTGATATGATTGAAATAGGGGCTTATCTAGATAAGCAGGATACATAGTGATTGAGGTTAAGATTTTTGTGTTCTGGGAAGAATCCAGGCGGAAGTCTTTTAGGGTTTATTGAATTTATTGATCAGTTTTCTAATATTAGAATAACTTTTCTCAAATGTGACTTGTGCATATTTAGAAAATCGCCAAATTTGTATTAGTTCCAAAGCTTTTGATTTTCACGAGTCTTCTTTAAGGCTGTATGCAGATAGAAGAAAAGAAAATCAAATGTATTTTAAGAAGAGGATTGTTTTAAAAAGTACCATTACTTTTTGTTTGAAATCAAATGCAGTATAATTCATTAAATCATGTTAGTAACGTGTAACGCCAATGTATAATGTCGTATTTTTTATATGCATTCAAGAATGCAGTGTCTAAGACTATGATCATTTGTATAAGTAGATGTTTTTTTAATGTAAATAGTTTCAATAATATTTATTCTTTTTTTAATTGGATGTATGGAGATTTTTTGCAGTTTTTCAGAGGAAATGCCTAAAACTAAAAGTTGTTAATTTGTTATCAATTTCTTTTTGTTCTGATAAATGATATGTGAGCCTGCGTGAAAAGTGGTTGTTGTGGAATTTGTATAATACATATTTACAGGGATGGAATTAAATGCCTAGCATTTGCTGAAACAAATGATATAAAACAGTAGTGAATAATTAATAATGAAAGTATTTTAAAGCATTTTATTATAAGATAATAAAAACAATATGGTATGATGATTTTGAGATGAGAAAGGGTAAAAGCTGAACGGGATTCAAGAATGTTATGGGATCTTACCCATAATAATAATAATAATGGACTATTCCATATTGAATAGATACTGCACCTGAGTAGGCAAGGGGTCGTTAGAGTCAGTGGAGTCAGTAGTTCAAGTCGAGTCAAGAGTCGAGTCAGAGGCAGTCCGAAACAGAGCCGCGTTCAGACAATTACTGCAAGACATTGGAGTAGTGATACTGGTCACGGCTACATTGTTCTCTCTACTAAACTTGATTGTTCATACTCACACTTCTACTTCTCTGTATATATTCCTGTTTGTAATATATCTGTGTTATTCCATACCTGTATTCGCTTTCTTCAATAATTGGTTCGTACCTTGGACTATCACCGTCGTACAATGAACCGGACCATAACAAAGAAGATAGAAGGTGTCGATTGACATTGCACTTACATTCTTGAAGATTGCAGTTATCAGGGAAGCAAGGAAACGGAAGAGGGTTCCACGGGCGGGAAGTGCGAGAGTGTTAGGCGGTTACATTTAACTAAATCAACAGTAAAAGGATGGGACCTAAATGCCAATCGATATGAAATAGTAGTGAATAATTAATAATGAAAGTGTTTTAAAGCATTTTAATATAAGGTAATAAAAACAAGATGGCATAATGATTTTGAGATGAGAAGTGGCAATGTAACTATAAGTTTGTGCCTTGTCTTGTCAGATACTAGCAAAATGATAATGACTGTTCTATTTGTGTTCGATCTGGTCTGATAGGAACGAAAGAATAATAATGAAAAAGATTAATCTATACATCCAAATAATTTATTTTTAATAAGTTTTAATCTGACATGAATATTTCTAGTAGAGAGAATGCAATTGTGATTGTAGATTTATATCGCGTTCCGAAACAAGTTTGGTTAATGCGTCGTCCATGAAAGACGAGTTCTTCGAATATTGATGCCGATGTTATCTTTATTTCACGATATGTATTTAAATGGTGGTAAGAGATAATTTCTTTGGGATTTAAAGCAAAAATATATGAAGGACTTGCAAAAAAAATGTGATCCATATGTGTTCCATATTGATAAAAAAATTAATTCATTTCCACCAAATAATCGAAGAATACCAACGTCTTTATCATTGAAGAAGGAACCATGGAAATATTTTTTGGTAACGGTCTGTATTTCACTTTAGTAGTAAAAACTTTCCAATGAAGAACTCTTACTTATCTTTGTTTGTTTGTTTTTTTGGGGTTTTTTTGTTTTTTTTTTTTCATCCTAACCTTCCGCTTTCCGTTCTTTCGGTGAAGTTGGTATGTGTTTATATTTGTAGAAGATGAAAAGGCACTCCAAAGAATTGTATCAGACCATCAGTTTCAGAAAAAAAAAAAAAAAGAAGAGTCTTTGATGGCGTTAAGTGCTTTTTGCTTTGTTCTTAGTTGACCCTCTATCAAAAGAAAGTCGCCTGATTGTTCTTCAAGAACCAATGTCGTAGAAACGCATGCGCATTTAAATTCGCCTTCCAAAATTTGAAATATCCTCGAACCGGGGTAATTAAGAAATAATGTCTTAATCCAGGCAGAGTTGAAGACTAACTGATGGCTAAGGTAGTTGCGTGGTTTCTTCCAGGCGCCACTGTTGGTTTTCTAGCCGAAATAATGCGAGGATTTTGATTATTGATTTTCATAGCAAGCAGGTATTCACAACTTTGATGATTGGCGCAACACAATCTTCGTAATATTTCCTTCCTTAATTCATTTTGTTTTAACTATTTTCTACGTATTCACGTCTCACGTTTGTGACTTTGGGATAAACTTTTCATAATATAGTTTTTATATTATGATATATGTTTTCTTATTTCGTGTTACTTTTCATAACATTACTCAAGTTGTTTTTATATTCTTTTTTTAATCATTTCACCCCAAACAAGGCAGGAATGCCACTAGTACGCAGTCGTGTACAGAGAGTGAAGGACAGAGAAAAGACTGGTTAGAGAGAACCGAGGAAAGGATAAAAGCTGAACGGGGTTCGAGAAGATTGAAGATGGTGATTGACATTGCACTTACATTTTTGAAGATTGCAGTTATCAGGGAAGCAAGGAAACGGAAGAGAGTTCCACAGGCGGGAAGTGCGAGAAAACAAACCGTTAAAGTAGAAGTGGCGGTTACATTTAACTAAATCAACAGTAAAAGGGTGGGACCTAAATGCCAATCCAGTGGCATGCTTAATCTCACGTCGTGCGAGCACCAGAGGAAAAAAAGATCGTCAAAGCAGTAACCATGAATATATTTGTAGAAAAGACAGAGGAAAGACAGGTCACGTGGTGAGAAAGTGATCGACGTCGAGATTACATTGCAGATCCTTCTTTTGATTTTATCAACGGTTCAGTCAGTCGACCCAGTACTTTCTGAGCGACTGTTCGGTTGTACTCTCTTCCTACGGACGGGAGGAACCTGAAGGAGACTACGCCGAAGGGCGGAGTCTCCTTCGGGTAGGTAGACCGGCCCTGAACCCGTTTCTACGGGTTTCAATAGGAATATTTTTGGCTGAGCCCACGGGCTCGGAATGCCCACGTTAAAAAGGCCTTGTGCCACATGACACCCTCGTGGGGGGGTGACTGAATATCGTCAACGGTTCAGCAAGTAAGTGTCGAAAATGAACAATAAGTTTATAGTAAAAGCTTTGATCTTGCATTTCCGATTCATAGAAATATGAACGCCATAGAGAAATTGATACACTGTCTTCTGTTTGGCTTTTGTGTTCTAATCGGTAAAGTACCGCACATGTGACAGAGGAAATCGAAGTGAGAAAATTGGAGTTGAAATCTCGCTTAGCGCTTATTATCTCTGATCCGTTCTGCTTGCGTAACGGTAATCAAATGGTAGGATGAAAAATATAATTGAGTGCTGTGATAAAAAGCAACAAATATAAGGTACCATAAGAAAAACTAATAAAAATGCTTTATAGGCCATCAAATAAATTCGTATTGATATATAAGAAATTAAAGTTAATCTTAAATAAGATCACTGTGTTTGGTCATCCAGTAAGAATTTCATTCGACTCGTATTATTCTACGAGACAAGCATAGAATTCAAATTGTGAGGAATGCTTGTGCCCCAAAGAAATGTTTTCCATTCCTAATAAAATTTAGACCTGATCGTACATTAGGATTCAAAGATGTTTACAATTTTTTTTTACTTTCTCCAGCGTTTTGAATGCTTATATGTATATACCATGACAGAGTAACCGATTGGCTAAATCTAATTCTGTTTCCCGCAGTCGTCAGGCGGTAATAAATTCGTTTAAACATGAAACAGACAGTCGGCTTGAATGTTGACCTCAATGTCCACTTTTATATTTAATAACGCTGTATCCCTGATATTGCCCATCAATATAGCATACCTTTAAACTATAGTTTGCCATATATCGCACAAAAAAGAGACATATATATATATATATATATATATATATATATATATATATATATATATATATATATATATATATGTACAAATGAAACTGGCAAGAAGTTGTTTGAAAACGCGTGTAAATTATGGAACATGATGTTAGTTTAGTGATTGGATCTAAAAAAATTCAGTCTTTGAGGGAAAATGTAGACAAAATGTTACATATGTTCGATTATTTCCTGAAGGAAATGAGTACCTAATATAGACAGTATGATTTGTCTCAAATGCAAATACACACACACACACACACATACATATATATATATATATATATATATATATATATATATATATATATATATGAGACAATGTAAAAGTTTTTTGGGTTTTTTTGCGACGCGTTTTGTCCTTTAGGACATCATCAGATTAAATTTATGAAAGGACGAGGCGCGTCACAAATATTTTTTCCCCTTTTATCATGCATTTTTACCCAATATTGTTCTTGACATATAAAATATATATCGTTATCTCATATATATATATATATATATATATATATATATATACCTACTTTTTGGTGTGTTACTTTAGTTTCTCTGGTTTTCTATCTCATCGGGCACAAAGTATATCTTATATGATATATTTTGTGACTGATGAACTGGAAATCAGCGAAACCTATGTCGCACACTAAAACGTATGGTTATGTATATGTAGTATATTTATTAATATATATCTTTGCTCTGACTAACCACATCGAACACAGTTATGTTTACACCTCTTAAATAAATTTGCTTGCCTGTGTATGAAGGCCAACAGGCGTGTATACGTTTTCTTACATGTGGTCATTTGATTTATCTAATTCTCTCTCCCCCCCCTCTCTCTCTCTCTCTCTATATATATATATATATATATATATATATATATATATGTGTGTGTGTATGTATGTATGTATGTATTACGAGCTGATTTACGCTGTTTACTGAAAAATGATTTCATGAGCAAGATGAAAAGCAACTCAAAAAGACGAAAGAAATAATATTAAAATATTTACCACCTGATCGAAAAACAAAAACAAATTATATATACAGGTGACCCACCTGTATATAAAATTTGTTTTTTGGGGGTTTTTTATGCAGATGTTTCACTACCTTTCAATGTGCCGGAATTGAATAAACGGTAACATCTAACCGTCTGCTGGTCAGTTTTGCTTCTTGTAGACTGGTTGCCACCCAAAGCTAAATATCACACAGCTGACCTGTTTATTTGACTCAGAGCTGGAAAAAGAAATGAAAGAAGAAATGGTGTTAAGCCTTTGCCGACGTCCTCAATGGGAAAGAGGACTCAGCCGAGATATGGTTTCCACTCGCCGATTTCAATTTCCATATTGTTAATCGTTAGGCCATCCTTCCTTCCGCTTAGATAATGCGGTCCTTTCAAATGGAGACGATACAGAGTGCTGATAAGATCGGTTAGAATATAAGAGAAACTGCCGAAGAATTCCGAAGATTTTCTGATAAATATAAGTTGGTGAGAATCGACAAACTCCACAATAGATGAACTTAAAGCAAGAATAGCAAAATAGCAAATAAATATTTTCAGATCATCTTTTCTTCCGTAACTTTTTCAGTGTCTAATGGGGCCACTCTTTTCTAACATGAAAATAGTCAAGGTTGCAACAGTTAACGTTGCAGGATCATACACCGAAAGATACGCGAAGAATTCATGAACTAAAAGACATTCCGCTCGTGCAGCTGTGACTACAGCCGGTGAAAAGTAGAAGGACCCACCATGAAAACATACCTATTGACATTATTTACATTATTCGGACTATTCTCCTCATCTTTGTCGCCATATTTATCACAACGTTTCGGCCGTTGTATACGCTCCGGCCTTCTTCAGGTGTTTGGAATGTCGAACTGAACCCTTTATTTCGCTCACCGGGGTAGACTGTTCTAGTTCCACGTGCCATGTTTTAATTGATGTCAGTTATCAGTTATCTCCTGTTAATTTCCCTCTGAAAGTTCTCCACTGCCTTAACCGGGTATTGAACTCACACTTTTTGGGTCCTGTCACTGGATCTAACCAACGCCTTTGAGGTGAGGTATTATGTAAATAATGTAC
>CAHIKZ030000331.1:1897500-1965310 GCA_903632075.3 Acanthosepion pharaonis
CACTGATGACAGCCTAATTAAAAAAAGGCGCATAATTCTTTAAGGAAAAATGCTTTGAAAGCTTAATAACATTTTTCTCAAATATAAACAGACGTATAAAACATTATATTATATGGCCATCTTTCTTTGAATCCATTCTTAAAGTATCTAACTCATGACTACCAAATACAAAGGATACATCCTTAAAGGGATTAGCTATAGATTAGAAAGAAGTGACACCTCGCCGCTCTGGCTGAAGACACAATTAGAACTCCCGCTAGACAGACGCACATACACAATTAAAGCTACACATAACCATCCGATGCCAGCTTAGACATACAACAATCTTCAAAAGCTTACATACATATAGAATTATCTACGGTTTTAAATCACGTGACACGTGACTGACCACTGAGAACTGACCTAAACAAAATTGAAAATATCAGAGTTTCTCTCAGTGTCTTACAAAGCTTTAATATAAGTGAAACGTGTTAGATTGATATACGTTTCATATTTGTTCTTTATTTTATCATCCTTTTGGATTTCGATCCATATTTGATGTGCCTTTGTACTTTCGCCCCAATACAACGTATTTATAACATCATCAAAACTTCCAAAAGCTTTCCAAAAAATGCCACGATGTCCACAACGGAATCTTGCATCCACACAGATGCCACGTTGCTTCGTTAAAATAACGACTCGAATGTAGTTGAACCAATAAAACTACAAACATGAACTTTGAATATTTTATACACAATATTGATCCTAATATAAAACGCCTTATCAAATTAAACACACAAACGTTCTTTTGAACGGCTAAAACGTTGTGATAACAAGTCCAAGGATGTGGCCAATATTCCTCACATAAATCGTGTAAATAACCTAGGGAATTATTTTCCTAAAGGAACTAGAAATACCTTTTTTGAATCAAATATAGCAGAGAGTGTGGTCACCCGATCTTAACATATCGACCTTTTATATTTTAAATCCCAATGTGTCTTCATGTTTAGACACTAAAAGATATCTGGTGTCTCGTATTCATAATATTTATAAACATGACCAAGTTCATTATAATCTTTGTCACTGTTACATAATCAAATATCATAGAGGTCGGTTCAAAAGGAACATTTGCTTACTTTGCTGTAGTTAGTCCCTTTGCCTGAGTCGACCTCAGTCACTGAAGGAATTAGTCGTCCGTCATTTGGTCGTGCCAAATTTGCTTCAAGTCGAATGTTGGCGGATTCCGTTCTTTCCTTAGGCACTTCAGCATTGATCGCAAACCATTTTCGCAGATGTTCTCAATTAAGACGAAACATGAATAACATTCATTTCAATCGAAATTCAATCACACGCGCGATTCTACTAATGAATCAGTACATTTGGGCTAAACAATAGCACACATTTAACTATATACAGTGTAATTTCCTTCTTATCCATCGGAGATATGTTTCAATGGATATCTGAAACTGCATATAGTACCAAACTCAAAAGATACAATTTCATCCTATATAGTCGAAAGTTGGCTATCCGTACTAGATAGGCGGGTGGTATTTTTTTTGGTGGGTGGGGTGGTATAATTGATATTTCAGACTATAAGAACAAAGCCGTCATGTACTGAAAACTGGAGGAAAAGATAACTTGTTAATTTTAATGCCCCCCAAACTAAACTGCTCTCCATTATTAATCTCAGATACCCATCTCTGCCTTCCGTCAGCATGGCCGATGCTATCCTCCAAGAAAATGACTCATTACGCCTTCTCGAACTAACGTTCTCAGCTGACATGAGGTGGAAAGACTACATTGAATCCATCGCCAGATCAGCTGCTAAAAAAAGTTGGTTCACTGTGTCGAGCGAGACAATTTTTCTCGCCGTAATCTTTCTCGAATATCTATAAATCTTTCGTCCGAATATCTGTATAATTTTCTGACCATTCGTCCATTGGTCCTGATCTGATTAGAATATTGCTTTTTTTTATAAATATTTATGGTCGTGTGCTCCTGACTTTATGAATTTAGATGTGGCTAGATTATTATCACAAAGTTTCTTTAATCTGTTGTTTTCTGTGGATTCTATTTGGGGTGATACAATTTTCCACAGGTTATTTATGCCTTCTTCACACAGTTTTCGGCTGTTGTTTTCTGTTCAATCATCGTGTCGGGTAGTACAGAGAGCCTCAGTGGAAAAATGGCGAGCAATAACTGAGCAATACTAAATAAGAGTAAAACGAGCCTTGAACAGTCTGCTTCTGTAGATTAAATAAAGGGTTCAGTTCGAAATTCCACGAAGGTTAATCGAGTTGACCAAAATTTGAAGAAGTCCGGAAGTTACAACAACAAATACTGTGATGATAACGACAAAGAAGAGAATATTATTTCCAATGTTAATAATAGAAATAATGATAACTCATCATTTCAAAAGTTCGGAGAGAAATTAGCGGATACGGACACGGGACGACTCAACACCGCCGACTCATCTTCATGACAACTCACTACCAGTCTACTCAGCGCAAGGACAACTCAACGACATGCAAACTATAAGTAATTTATTAAAGATCATTTTGTAAATAACTTCTTAAAACCAAATAAGAGTAATTTATCAATGATCATTTGATATGCCATTAAACAAACATGACGTTTCAAGCCTGTATAGACCTTAGCCACTTATAAATTAGTCGCGGACGAATTGTGGGAATGCTTGTTTGCCTCTTTGATAACTGCTTCAAACTTTTTATAAATCCTTGCATTGCACCTAGAGCCTTGGTCACAACGCCAAAATCTCAGGTTGCTGTCTCAGTTACTAAATTTATCATATACAAAATTTCGAGACATTTTTTTTTCTTTTCCCATTTGACAAAGAATTTCCATTTTTGGTGTGATGAAAAGTTTGAAAATTAAACACCAGTCAGCCAAATAAGGCTGTTGTAACTAATAAATCCCTAAGACAAACAGCCGGACATTCACAATCTCTACGACACAAAGCTGATCTAAGAGATGTGTACACTAGGACAACAAACAGCGGTTTGAAGTTACGCCAGCGTTGAGTTGTCCTCGCGGTGAGTATGCTGGTGGTGAGTTGTAACGGAGATGAGTTGTCACGGAGATAAATTGGCCTGTGTTGAGTCGGCGGTAATGAAATGTCCCATCCCGACCAGATACTGTTTAAATATTCATGATATAGACAAAATCTGCTGCATAAAGAACGAAACTATGCAGTAAAAATGCAAGGGTAATAAGAATAGAAACAAAACATGCTTGCACCGAGTTCGGCGAAGATGTAAAAGATCATGTAATCATTGAAGTAATGATCGTTCAGAGTTTTATTTGTTTTTTTGTTGTTTTTTGGGGGGTTTTTTCTGCGTCAAATATCCCATTTTTTTTTTTTTTTTGCTTATGGATCTTCTCTTTGTGTTTTGATTTTTTTTTTTTTTGCGAATGATACGATTTGACAAAGATGCATCAACTTTCGCTTGTTTTTTATACCTTTCCATGACAAAACGTTCATAGCTTCGTTAAAGGGGTCCGCAGAAGGTGTCACTATCTGACTTGCCTTATCATATACGTGTTAAAAATAGATCAATACTGATTAAAATGAGTGATGGCCATCAAGCCGACAGAATGATTTCTAAAGACTGACATGAGAATAGCATCAGAAACAAATAAACATTATATTTGTTCGGTACGAATTCATAAATATTTATGGCATCTGGATAATCGCTGTTTGCTTAAACGACGTCTCACTATATATATATATATATATATATATAAACTTGTCACAGTCACTCTGAACGATAGTCCTCATGTGTTATTATCGCGAAGTTACTGTAGCAAGTTTTTTGCACCGTTACTTTTTTATGCACTGATCCAAAAAGTGTTTATGGTGCGACACAAGCCTTCACCACTGGAAACAAATCGTTGTGTTGGTTTTCTGACAACTCCACACATGACCGGCCACGGCGAAAAAATCTACGAAACAACATCAACTTCATCTTGGCACTTGGAATGTACGATCTCTCCAGGACATCAACTCAGCACCAGAAAGAAAAAAAAGCTCTGGTCGCATTGAAACGAAAGAAGTGCAGCATTGATATAGCTGCACTGAGAAGTAACCATCAGTCGATTACATGAAACGAGAAATCAAAATAAGACATCTAACACTGTTCCTGCTGCACTTGGATACAATAATTCTCCTGTACTGTTTGTGGTCTCTTGTGCAATTCTCGAGCCGGCCTTAAAAGTCATGCCCATTATAGTCATGCAGATGATTAGTTCGTTGCCGTCGTAACCTCATACATCGAACTCGATGGAAGAATCCATCATATTTTTATATATATATATATATATATATATATATATATATATATATTATATATATATATATATTTATATATATAGTGAGACGTCCTTTAAGCAAACAGCGATTAAAATATAGCGATGTAGAAAAATAGTAAGACAAATTGGTAAAAAACATTTTGTGATGCATTTCATCAGTTACGGTTTTGTACTTGGATTTGTTGACGTTGCCACTTCTAGACATGCGCACGAAACGAGAGACGCAGATAGCTTCAAAATCTTTTGAAAGAATACTTTTGAAAAAATATTTTTTCAATCTAGCTAAATTCATCTGTATTCTTTTTCTTTTACTCTCCATCACATTTGTCTTTGACTATCCCAAAATGTGACAATACAAAAACTACCAAGAATTGTTATATATTGTAAAGAGCCTGGACGCAAATATATCGTGACTGAACTAGACACTTTCCAAACATTTTCGTCTCAGTGGATTATTTTCTCTTTTAATCAAAATACCTTTATGTCATATTTCTCTAAATACTATTTGTTGATATATGAAATTTTACAAAATTATATATCGTTATATCATATAACATATATATATATATATATATATATATATATATATATATATATATATATATATATATATATATCAGTGAACATTGAAGTCAACATTCAGAGGCGACAGACTGTTTCATTCTGAATGCAATCTTCAGGCTGCCATGCGTTTACATACACTCTTTCTCTGATATTGAGCACTTTATTCTATAAATATAGCACAATTTAAAACTATATTTCTTCATACATGCATATATATATATATATATATATATGAAATTTAAAATTACCAGCATTCCTTGTTCGCTCGATTGTGTAGTCGAACAAACGTAACAAATTTAAGCCGATGAAGCCCTAAAGGACGAAATGTGTTATACTAAAACTTTTTCACTTTTTTCTCCAATATATATATATATATATATATATATATATATATATATATATATATATATAAAGAACAGTAAGGTATATGATCCGGTGTTCTTTTTGATATTTTTTTTAATTTTTATAAAATAGTGCTCAATCTAAATTTACAGAGCATAAATATTATAAATTAACTGATTTAAAATATGTTTTTTTCGTTACACAGTAATAACCATGTTTCAAAAATGGAAGGAAAAAATTCATTATATAATTAAATTAAAAGCATTAGTTCAGTTTCCACTTCAAGCGAATATTGGAATAACTTATTTTTAAACTTACTGAGTTTTAAGCGCACAAATAAATTCATAATTTACTTTTTTCCAAGTATACAGAGAAACCAATCATTCAGAAAGGGCGGTAGCGTGTTCATTTTATTAACTATTGTTGTATCAATTATGAGTTACGTTCGAAAAAGTGGTTATATATATATATATATATATATATATATATATATATATATATATATATATATATATGCAAGCAAATATATGGATATAGATCCGACAGTATGAAGAAAAATATGGAAAACAAAAATCCGAATATGCAAATATGCTGTTTTAATGTTGTTTCAATGTCGACGTCAGACGTTTCGGTCTCGTAGACCTTCTTCAGGATATAGTTATTAAAACATAATTAAAATTAGACGATATTCAAGTCAATTTTTTTCTTCATATATATATATATATATATATATTCCGTTGTACTCTTGACGCCAAACAATAGTTTCATCACTCCTGACCTGGATGCTCGGCTTTCCCAGTGCCGTAAGGTTGCCTCTCTACGTCTTTTCTATAAATAATTTCATGGTATGTGTTCGGGTGAGCTCTTCGCTATGATAGCTAGACTTTTTGAATTTAAGCGCAGTACTAGAGTGCCGTCGAGATTTCATCAATCTTGAGCTGCCGAGATGTAACCATAAATTCTATGCTTAAGAATTTCTTTTCTCGCACTTCCCGATTGTGGAAATCCCTTCTGCCCCCATGCTTTCCAGACAATTTTAATCTGCAAAAATTTAAATCCAACCTCAATCGCTATCTACTGTTCTCTGACTACTCGTTTTATTCTCGATCATTAGTAATGTTTCCATTTCTAACTCCTACACATTCAGTAACCACTTGTGTCTTTGTAGTTTTATTGCCTTGTATGTGGTGAAATAGAGGTATAACATTTCTGTTTCACTAAATACAATTACCGACTTCCTGAGGTTGTGTGTTCGACTACGTATGAAACCCTTAGTCGTGGTCGATCAAGAGTACGCCAGAATACATTACGACACAATATAATACATTGTCATTTTGGCATTGAGTTCTATTTTTGTGATGTAACTCTTTAGTAAACTCTTTTGCAACACACAGACACACATACACGCGCGCACACAAATAGTTGTTTGAATTTCTATGAGTAAATAAACAGAGAAATGTGGTTTATCCTAACAAGGCAGGTTATTTTGTTCGGATAACGGAACCGATCTTTTTTTAAATAAAAAAAGAAGCCATATTAAACGCGTAAAAACCCACTTGAATCGTTCTGTTTTTACTTAATTTCATATGACAAATGATAATGTTTAAAGTTCGTGATATTTTCTCTTATAAACAAAATCACGTTATCTGCCGTTAAAATAACGAAAATAAAGCGTTTAAAATTCAAATAATCCTGAGGTAATTATAAAAAATAGATCTGTATACTTACACCGGAAGTGCACTGAGTTCGTCGAAAGAAGAAAAGTTCTGGTTAATAAAATTCATTGAATTATTGATAGATCATTGTTTTTCTGGGGAAAATACACAGTCAAAGTTTGAGGTTCTTGTGTTGTTCTTTGTTTTTTTTTCTGCAATTTTTAAAGCAATATCATTTGATGAAAATACATCAACCTTTTAACGACGACTTCAACTTGCGATGCAGACCGTTCTATGAAAAGTCCAAAACCGCTTCATCTCTTCGCTTCTAGACAGTTCAGGAGTATTCAATATCTGATTTTCCTCGTTCAATAACGGCGTCTATACTTTCCCGCTTTTGGTGCCTAATGTTGATAATCTGATCATTCCGGAGTGGCTCTGTTCCGATGTCCTTTTTAACTGTTTCCACAATCATCAATCTTAGTGTCTAAACCCGAACGTTGCTTTTCCAAACAACCAATAAAATTTTATGCAGATAACTGATTGTGTCGTTAAATGACCCGATTATTAAGAAAGAAGCGATAATAAAAAAAAAAAAGTTTTAAGTTGTATGAAAAGTAAAACTACAGGATATTTATGTTTGTCAAAATTTGAGATATTGTTTTACAAACAGGATCAAATTAATCACCCGTTTAAATAACTGTTGTGGTAGGATCCACCTAATTTGCATAGTGGAGTACCCACCATATAAATATGGTTGGTACCGGGAAGAGAGGGAGGAATCAAGAGATTCAACCAGAGACTCTGCCCGACTGCGACTCAGTCAACACATTCTCCAGGAACGGTCTTACCAGGAATATACAAAAGACTATATGTAAATATTGTGTACACTTTCTTGTTTCAATACATTTTGTTCTAAGTACATTTTGTGTTGCATTATTATTCCATGCATTAATCAAGTTTCAACAATAACAAAAATATGAAGATGAATATTGAGGAAAACAAACACATGCACCTTGCGTCTACTTCGCCTGTGCTTCATACATCTTCATGGGAAAATCGCAAACTGTCTATAGTTTCGCTAACATTGACTCCACGAGGGCGTCGTCGTGATCGGGTTTCCATTTACTCTACTTTCCCGCTTATTTCACTGTTATTCTGCTCGTGTTTGAGTAAACAATGTTTGTATCAATGCACTCATCAGGTGGTTTGATAAAAACGTTTCTATAAATACAATCATTCTTATCGAAAGCCCTCACGAGTGAGAAATTAAGAAACTCAGAGTTGACTCTGACAAGTTTTGAACTTTATTATGTCTGATTAAATAATTTTTTTTCTACTAGACATTGATTGTTAGAAATTCTATTGAAACTAATATATGAGGTGCATTCCGTAAGTTTTGAGACTTTTTCAGGAAAGACTTTTATTAATTTCAAAAGAACAAAATTGTAACCTCCTTCAAAGTTGGATTGCCTGACTTGAATACACTTGCTGTAGCACTCCAGAAACTTCGTGAAACCTCCATGGGAGACATCCAGCCGTATTCTTCAATCTGGAATAAGCAATATTGACAGGTCAGCTTATTAGATGAATAGAATTTAGATGCTATAATTACAATAATCTAAGACAATTTAAATGCTTCTCATAAAAAAAAATCACAAAAATTCTGAAATTTCCCTCGTACGCTAAATGACATAATTTTTATGTATATGAATAGATAGTATTACTATTTGATCTTATTGTTGTACAAAGATAAGGAGACTAAAAGACGATTGTGATTTCTCGGGTATTAATGTAATTAAAACCCGAATATGAAAGAGTGTAATATATGTGTAAGGTAAGGAGTCCTGCTATGAAAAATTACAGAATTTGAACACGAAAAATACAACATGCCTTCGAAATCTCTATTAATTCTTTTGTGACGTCAACAAACACTCGTTGCCACTTTTGTAATGCCAACAAATAATCGTTGTCACTTTCCGTAAAGCTCTTGTAGTAGAGACTTTGTAATCGCAGATACAACTTATAGTACAACGTTGAACAATACTGGTGTATGACGATTTCGAATAACAGTCGCACTAATAGTACTTGCTCGATAATACTCGCTCCACAAGTAATCCTTATAGTGATCCAAAAAGAGAAATAGTGTAGTGAATAGAGTAGAAATAGCGATCCGAATAGTAGTAGAGGATAGTATAGAAATCCGATCGATTGGAATTGACGCCACTTCCTACTTAGGTGTTTCCTCTATGGTCATATGGTCTATTTAATTCAATAATGAGATCTCCTGTTTTGCTCACTGGCGATCTATATTCAAAATCAAGTGACGGCAGGGACCATTTATTCCTATATAACAGATTCTTTCAAAGAATTCTCTTGACCGCTTTCTGCTTACTATGACTCAAACGCTACCGTTTATAAAAGGGAGCAGTTAATGTTTGTGTTATGCTCAGTACATTCCCAAAAACATTCGTATATATATATATATATATATATATATATATATATATATATATATATATATATACGAATGTACTAAGCATAAAACATATATTTAGGAATGTACTACATATAAAACATGTATTTTAAGAATATATATATATATATATATATATATATATATATATATATATATATATTCTTAAAATACATTTATAAAATCTGGGTATGAGGTCAGCAGTAATGTTAAACTGGCTTCATTGCGGATTTCGGGTCTTGCTACACCAGATCCGTTCTGTCAATACCCCGACCTGTTAACAGGACTCCTCTCCGCATAATACGCTCCACAATGAGATTTTAATAACAGAAATTGTATTAATAATCAGGAGGTAGATTTTTTTTTTATAATGGTAACAAGACTTGCATTAGGCAATCAGAATTTGCTTGTCTGCTGTCTAGAGTTATAAAAACAAAGGCGTGACATAGGCGCGCTTTCTAGTTTTGCCTCTCTTGCACATGCACCAACGTTTTTTTTTTTTAGATTTACAAAAAAAAAAAAAAAAAATACCGTTTCATTCAACGAACGGACATATTCCTTTTTTAATACACGGACACTTCCTTTTCAGCCAAATCCACCGGGATACTATTTCACCTGGGATTTCTTTCAGTACTTTCTTATTTGCGGCTCCCACCATTACAATTTTCGCTAATCCTTTGCTCAGTGTGTGTCCCACAAAACCTCTGCGACCCATTTCTATCAGATCGAATAAGTTTTCTAACCATTTTGCAGGCACATTTCAACCAATTCCTGGTATTTCTCACGCTTTCTTTCGTTGGCCAGTGTGTAATTTCTTCCAAAGCAACCGATAATTCCCAAATTATTAACTTCTTTCTGCAATTCTAATAAACTAATAGATCGGGTCGAAGTGGTGTCTGTAGTATATGACTTGGGATTGGACTCTACTTTGAATAATATGTATGTATTTGGTTCAAATGATAACCACACTTGATGTTGTGACCTCCTGATCCAGTTTCCCCCTCTACTGTTACCACTTTTTAAAACTTATTCACCCCTTCTCTTGATAGTTCTTAAATTGACTTTATATACATACATATATATATATATATTTATATATATATATATATATATATATATATATGGTGGACTCTCTTGTAGCGGACAGATGGAACATGTAATTGAGCTATTTTGCTCGATTGGTTAAGGTTCAATTGTCACATGATTCTGCGAGTGTCTTCTTTACTGTGTATAACAGAGCCGCACTAGCCGGCAAGGCCGTCATTGAGAAGAGCAGCATGTTGCCAACTTTAATATTTGCACAAAATTGACCACGATGTTCAAGTCGGCCGCGCTCAAAGAAAGAGGACGGGCGTCAGATCCTTCGCACTGACGCTTTGTTTTCCCAGAACGAAAAGGGGATGCTGCACAGCTTCAGATTGTTTTTGAATTTGTCTTTGAAACACAAGAGTGGCCTTCCAACCTACATGCTTGTTAGAAACAGTCGAAAAAGGAGATCTTTTGGAAGTCTGCTCGTACAAGAAAGATGCCATGTCCACTTGAGTCTTATTCAATTAGATAGATAGATAGATAGATAGATAGATAGATAGATAGATAGATAGATAGATGTGGGTGTGGGTATGGGTGTGCCTCGCCGGTTCAAGGCTTTAAAATGGATGCCGCGTATACCATTCAACGCATTCAAAACTATTAAAAACGGTTTCATTTAAACCAGTTTTTAACGAATAACTTCTATTAATCTTAAAGAATCCTAAAGACTGGAGTAAAAAAACTCACAAACGGAGATCTTTACCAAATAACAAAAACATATCATTTGAATACGTCTACCCTCACCCACAAAAAAAAATGCGTAATACATGCAACTAGAGAGGAAAATCATAACATACTCAAGATGTAAGCCTTCTACACTAACTAAAACAAAAGATCTAGACGGTAACTCCGATCCATGTTACTGTGAATTTGAAAACTTCATTTTTTTGAAAAACTCTTTCAAGAAAAATATTTTATAAATTTCAATCAACAGTAACTGTTCGATCGATGAATACCGAAAGTTTCCTGAATGGAAAAGGTTAATTATACCATTTCTATTACAGCAAGAGAATAAAAGGAGAATAAGTAAATTATAAGAAGTAATCAATATCGGCATTTTTAATAATATATTTTAAAATCCAAGAAATATAAATCATAATATTATAATATATGAGATATGAAAAAAAGCTCTGATAACGTTCAAATGCATCGAACTGCTTGAATTATCTCTATTTTGTCGAAACGATTTGAATACGGTATGTGTAGCGGATACAGCCAACGTACACCACTTAAGGCTGAGTATCATTTTCTTTCCATTCATCTAACTCTCGATCACCCCATATATATATATATATATATATATATGTGTGTGTGTGTGTGTGTGTGTGTGTGTATATATATATATATATTATATATATATATATATATATATATATGTGGTAGGATCCACCTAATTTGCATAGTGTAGTACCGACCATATAAATATGGTTGGTACGGGAAGAGAGAGGGGAATCAAGAGATTCAATCCAGAGACTCTGCCCGACTGCGACTCAGTCAACACATTCTCCAGGAACGGGCTTACCAGGAATATACAAAAGACTATATGTAAATATTGTGTACACTTTCTTGTTTCAATACATTTTGTTCAAAGTACCTTTTGTGTTGCATTATTATTCCATGCATTAGTCAAGTTTCAACAATATATATATATATATGCAGAAATATTTTTACCTAATAGAATAATAACGAAAATGAGAAGAACGGTAGAAAATTGATGATACTTACTGAAGAGTGGACAGAACGATTACAAAAAGATTAGTTTACGAAACTCGTCGGAGTCGGTATGCTAAATATAAATAAATGCTTAATATTATATCTGCATTGATATACATATATATAATCAATTGCATATATATATATATATATATGTGTGTGTGTGTGTGTGTGTGTGTGTGTGTGTGTGTGTATAGTTTACAATTGGAATTAAGATACCTTTAGTAAATGACTATTTTCAATTACGAATTTTAATTTTAAACACACAAGGTTCTTTCTCCAAATAAACAGTACACTACAAACTGATGCCATAAACAGCTTGAAAAATCGTGCGAATTTTAAAATTAAAATTCGTAGGTGAAAATGGCCATTTATTAAAGGTATCTTAATTCCAATTGTAAAGAAAATTTGCTCTGTTTAATGAAAATAAACATTGAGCGCTCTTTTTTGAGTCAGTTTTATCGTATTTCAAATTCTATGTTGAGTTAATAGGACTCGCCTGGATTATACCAACAGATTACTACCTACCTACCTATATATATATATATATATATATATATATATATATATATATATATAATTTCAGTTTATATTCAGTTATGACTTTTTCAAAAATACTAGTATGTATTTTATTTCCTTTTCTCTCTTCCACCCCACTCACACACGCGCGAACACACACACACACACATATATATATATATATATAGAGAGAGAGAGAGAGAGAGAGAGAGAGAGTGAGTGAGTAAGTGAGTGAAAGAGAGAGTTTGTGATTACAAGAAATGTCACGAGAAATGAAGAACTGATTTTTTTTCTTTCGATGAGCAATCATGTTTACAATTTTGGTGAGAATTTCATTGGAAATTCCAACATCTTTTGTATGGTATCCTTTTAACAAGTCGAGGCAATCGTCAGAACATCTATTAAGTGTGAAGACGAACGAATTACAGCTGTCAACAAATCAAATAAATTTTATTCACATAAATGTTTAATGAATTTAAATCTGATATATTAAAAGATTCACTGTAACAGATATGTGTCGTAATAGGTTTCTTGAATATCACATTCCAAGAGACAAGTTATTACTTTATCAATGGCATTTTGAAATAGATAACGTAATGCATGTGTTAATACGTACAATATTGCCTTTATGTTCTCGCTCATATCTGTAAAGTACATAATGGATGTGATGCACATGGAATGTGGGGGGGGGGGGGAAACCTTTAACTAAAATAGCACTAAGGTTAGGAATTTGGGTGTGAAATATCATGTAAGCCAAAAGAACAATGTAAACGTGAATAGATTTGAAGTGACTGCTTATCAATGTATCTCTCTACTACGCATACATATATATATATATATATATATATATATATATATATATATATATATATATGCAAACATATTCCATACATATACGCCTATATATAAATATATGCGTATATATGTGTATATATAATATACATAAACGCATATGCACAGACACAAAGACAAAGAATAAAAATCAACCTAACACCAATAACAAGCGCATATTTTTTTTAATTTAATATAAAAAATAACGAAAATGAGAAAATTGGTAGACAATACCTCCTGACTACCGAAAGATTACAAAAAGGTTCGTCTATGAAACTCTGGATCCGGAGAACTGAATACAATTAAGTGACAAATTATATACATTTTTGTATTAATTATATATATATATATATATATATATATATATATATATATATGTGTGTGTGTGTGTGTGTGTGTGTGTGTGTGTGTGGAAAATATATAGAAAATAGGAAAGAACTTGCTAGGTAAATAATCCAAAGTTCTTTAGTATTTTTGTTATTATTTTTTTTTAAAATAGTGCTCGATACAAAAGTAGAGCATACATATAATTATTTATTTAAAAATAGGATTCCAACACGCTACATAGGAGGTCTCATGTTTCAAAACAAGAGCCTAAAACTTCAATATAATTATTTGAATTAAATTGAATTAAAGTAAGCTCTGTTCCATCTTCAAGCGAATTTTTTTTTTTTTTTTTGGAATAACTTATTTCTGAAATTTAAGTGTTTTAATAGCATATTCATAATTGAAATCAAAATTTCCATGGTAACAGCTAGGGCGATTGTTTAAGTAGTGAGGTGTGTTGGGTGTTAATAATATGTATCAGTTAGAGTTATATTCATAGATGTCAAGTCAGGGTAAGGTAGGGGTGTCTAAATTTAAAACGGAAGAAGTTTTCGCCCAGTCTGGTTTACGTGTCTATGGAGATTTATTTATTTTTTTTATTTTATTTCTTTATGAAAGGGTTTTGTGTATATAAAAACTTCTGTAACATTTGTTTTTTGACGACTTTATAAAGGGTTATCTATTTTTGTAGTGTATTCAAACTATTTATTAGGGCTATGGATTATAAAAATTATATTATTGTATGCTTGTTTTTAAGGTAATTATTCAATGCCAAAATTTGATGATGTCGGCAAAAAACCGTTAACTCATGTCTATTGTTTAATAGATTTTTATTAATTAGAAACTTAATAATGGGCAGTTTCTCATGGAGGCATTAAGGGCAAGGGTCATCCCAAGTTTTACAAGTTCTAGTCCTGTTTATAATTTTCCATTTTACTTTAGGTGTCCTATGTATTTCCTTCAAATGCCAAAAATATTTAGATAGAGAAGTCTGATTTCTTTTATTTATATTGTTGAAAGAGCACTTATGCTGCCTCCATCTGGCTTTAAATTCATTCTTCGTAGACCTCTTATGTAGCGTGTTGGAATCATATTTTTAAATAAATAATTATATATATATATATATATATATATATATATATATAATGAAATCTTAGTGAAAATTCAGCTTAGGTGGACAGGATATCTTTCTCGTATGAGTGATAGCAGACTTCCAAAACCTCCTCTTTTCCCAGCTTCTAACAATGTTATACCGGAACGTACCTATTTCTATTGTAAATGGACAAGTAGTAGTAGTAGCAGTCACCAGTGAAGCTGAGTGAGTTGTGTGAGCCAGTCGATGTCGGACATTAAAGTATGAGCCCCACAACTAGATTGCTGCGTCATTAACTATTATTGCAAGTTCCTAATGTTTCGTACGTCGAACCTAATTTAGGACCGACTTAGTGAAATACAAGCCTCCACTGTGAAAACTACTCTACAACACATTTGGCGACGAGTGATTCGTTTCTCAAACGGAAAAAAAAATTCGTTTCGCCATATACAACGCTTGGCGACGAACGTATTTTGGATTCATACGGAAAAAACTTTGCGTTCACTCTACAACACTTGTCGACATGGATTCGTAACTCATACAGAAGAGGAAAAAAAATTCACCCTTTATACCAAACGTGGCGTACGAGGGATTTGATTTCATACAGTGAAGAGAAAAAAAATTCGCTCGCCACGTTATTTAGTGACGAAATTCGTTTTTCATACGGAGGAAAAAGAAAAAAAAATGCTCGTCAAATTTTCGGCGACAACAAATCGGATTCACATTTTAAAAAAAAAAAAAAAACTTTGAAAAGTTTTTTCGAAAGGCAAGACGTCAACTTAGTGACGAAAAAATCAGTCGTATTCTCAACTGAGAAAAGAATTTTTTTTCTCGATAAGACAGTTTTTTCAAATAGGTCACGAATTACAAATTCGTTTTGGACCCCCCTCTACAATATTTAAGCATTGTGTAAACCTTTTTGCGAAGATGGAGGAATGCAAAAATATATTCCAGGAATATTTTAAGTTCCAGACGGAACAACAAATGACAATATTAGAGCAACAGAAGACATTCCAAATGCAACTACAGGAGGAAACGTTTAATAGACAGATGCAGTTTCAACGAGACATGGAACTGATGCATAACGAGTTTCAAAACAAAATTCTGGAAATAACTGAGAAGAGAAAAGAGAAAAAATTACAAAATGATTCTTTCCCAGAGAATACAATATGGAATTCGATTGAAATATTCACGTACAGTCCAGACGAAGAGATAACTTTTGAAGAGTATTATAAAAAATATACGGACGTGTATAACGACGACTGCCACACGTGGTCTGAAGGAAAGAAGGTTAGACTTCTTTTAAGCAAGTTAGGAACTGCTGAGAATAACAGATTGGTAAATTACATTTTACCGAAAAAAGCTCGCGAGTTAACTTTTACCGAGGCGGTAAATATATTAAGTGAATTATTTAGTAAAAAGACATCTTTGTTTCACAAGAGGTGGAAATGTTTGACTCAGATGAAAGAGGAAGAACAAGACTATATAACGTATGCAGCCAATATGAACAAGCACTGTGAAGAATTCAAGCTAGCAGAATTAAGTGCTGACAACTTTAAATGCTTACTGTTTGTTCAAGGACTGGTATCAGAAAGTGACGCAGAATTGAGGAAATTGGTATTATCAAAATTGGAAAACCAACAAAATCTTACGATACAGATTTTGGCAGAAGACTGCACAAGATATGTTAGCGTAAAGAAAGACTCGAAAAAGATAGAACAGTCTGGCGTTTCGCATGTAAGAAAAATACGCTACAAAAAAGAAAGTCAGTCTACCAAAAAGAATTCTAAAATTGCGAATTATCAAGCAAAAAGTGAAATACCAGAAAAAAATAGACAAAAACTCCCGAAGCCATGTTTTGCTTGCGGTGAACTACACTGGTACAGATATTGCAATTTTAGGAATAAAAAATGTTTCAACTGTATAAGAGTGGGTCATAAAAGCACACACTGAAGAAGCAAATACTAAAGGATTTTCATACTGGTCACCCGGGCAGCACTAGGATGAAGAGCCTAATGCGAAGTTTTGTATATTGGCCGAATATGGATAAGGACATTGAGAACGCAGTGGCAAAATGTAAAGGCTGTGCTTTAGCTGCAAAGGCACCCCAATAAAATTTAACCCATGGCCAAAAACAGACTTACCATGGTCTAGGTTATATGTGGATTTTGCAGGTCCACTGAATGGATACCATTACATCATAGTAGTGGATAGTTTTTCGAAATGGCCTGAGATACAAAGGATAAGAAATCCGACGACGCAAAGTACTAAAAACTTCCTGCTGGAATTGTTCGCAAGGTTTGCTGTAGTAAACACAATTGTGACGGACAACGGAAGTCAGTTTACGTCGAGACAATTTAAAGATTTCTGCAAGGAATACAATGTCGAACATGTTACCACAGCCCTATATCACCAAAGATCAAACGGGTTAGCTGATAAATTTGTGGACACCCTAAAAAGAGCTCTAAAGAAAGCTAGGGAAATACATGCAGATGAAGCCCTACAGAAGTTTCTACAGGTATACAGGATTACGCCAAATAACGGAACACTAGCCTCACAGTCGCCAGCCGAGGTGATGTTCGCACGTCGGGTAAGATCTGTCTTCGACAAATTATTACCAAAAAAGACAAAGCAAGGTAGAGAAATATTTATTCAAGTAAAAAATACAATCCTGGTGAAAAAATATATTTTAAGGTCTATAAGCAGAATAAATCATTCTGGGAGATTGGAAAAATAGAAAAGCGGATTGGCAATATGATGTACTTGGTGAAAGGCGAAAAATTCACGTGCAGAAGGCACATTAACCAGATCAGATGACGTGCTTCAGACGTGGTTGACAGCGGTCCCGCGGAAGAAACGCCGATGGAGGTAATTTTCGATACGTTTGATCTAACAACGCCTGCAACGATTTTACCTGAGGTACGCCGATCCAGGAGAAAAAGAAAGGCAACTGATCCTTTAAAAGTGGACCCAAAACGTAGGAGATACGCTACGATGTTGCTAAAAAAAATAAATAAATAATGAAAACTTTTTACTCCTACGGAGTAAAGTTTTAGGGGGATGTTATACCGGAAGGTACCTATTTCTATTGTAAATAGACTCTCCCACAGATAAGTAGTAGTAGTAGCAGTCACCTGTGAAGCTGAGTGATTTGGTGAGTCAGTCCATGTCGGACATTAAAGTATGAGCCTCACAACTAGATTGCTGCGTCATTAACTATTATTGCAAGTTCCTAACGTTTTGTACGTCGAACCTAATTTAGGACCGACAGTGAAATACAAGCCTCCACTGTGAAAACTACTCTACAACAAACAAGCAGATCAGTGAGAAGAATACTGTTATATATATATATATATATATATCGCTCAGCACTTCTTTATTTGTCTCAGATTAAAAAGGAAGAATAAAATGTATCGTACGCGTATTTTATATTCAGCCATGATTTTTCACCTATATTAAGTAAAATTATCTGATTTCTAAAGATGTACAATTCGATTAATCAGAAATGTAGTCTTTCATAACACGGGTTTGAACATTTCATCACCGTCAACTCAACACCGCCGATCCAACACCACCGACTAAACACCGGTCAAATCATCACCGTGACACCTCAACTCCTGGAAAACTGACCATTAATCTACTTAGTGCGAGGATAAGTCAACGCTTGCGTCGAATTCATAGCTTCAGACCGGTGATGCCTGTTATACTGTGCACATGTCTTAGATCGGCTTTGAGTCGTAGAGATTTTGAAAATTTGGCAAATACAAGACTGCACACAGAGTTGGGGATGGTGCACTCCACAATATGAGCTGCAAAACGTACAAAGAAACTGAGATGCATTTTTAGAGCAATTAATGTCGTTGAGTTTTCCTGGCGCTGATTAGGCTTGTGGTGAGTTGTACTGGAATTGAACTGTCACGGAGATAAATTGGCCGGTGTTGTTTCGGTGGCGTTCGGCTGGCGATGATGAATTGTCCTGTACACTTGATAACATATCTTCTTTTCTAGCTGACGTAATACATAAAGAAAATAAAACTAGTTAAACATTAAATTTAAAACTATCCACTGTACCATGTGTCTTTAAGGACATATGGCATGGTAGAGAAAGGCGTTGGTTAGATCCAGTGACAGTGTGAGTTCAATACCTTGTTAAGGCAATGGAGAACTTGGAGAAGTGATTTAACAGGAATTAACTGATAACTGAAATCCATTAGGTATGGTACGGGGAACTAGAACAGTCTACCCAGCGAGCGAAATAAAGGGTCCAGTTCGACATTCCAACCACCTGAAGAAGGTCGAAACGTTGTGGCAACAAAGATTAGGTCAATAATCCTGAATAATGTAAATAGTGTATTGGATTTTTAATCATAAATTTTATTTATACTCTATGCTTTCTTTAGAATATAAGATATAACATTTACATTTTAAAAGAATAAACTATTTTCTTAAAAGTCTTAAAATCATTTCTAAGATTTTTTTTTTCACACTGTGTCAAAGCTGGTACTATCAGGTCATTCCATAAGTTCTGTCCGAATTTTAACTTTTTGTTAAAATGAACGAAATTTAAAGAGTATTTTATAATGTCTAATGGAGCTGAACATTATTTTTATGTTTAGATGCATGTAAACTGATCAAATTTTATTTCAGAGAACAATAAAATTAAATTTTGTTTGATTAAAACCCTGCTAACATGGAAGTACCCAAGAATCATTTGAGGCACATAATGCTTTATGAGTTCAAGAAAGGAAACTCAGCAGCCAAAGCGGCTAGAAACATTCACTCAGTTTATAGAGAGGAATGTGTGAATGAAAGAACTTGCAGAAGATGGTTTGCAAAATTCAGGGGTGGAGATTTCGCTCTTGAAGATGAAGATCGAACCGGGCGTCCAGTTGAATTTGATTAAAAGCTTCTTGAAGCAGCCCTTGAAGAAAATCCTGCTTTATCAGTTGAGGAATTGGCAGTGGTTCTGATTTCAAACCATACAACTGTTCATCGTCATCTTCAACAACTTGGAAAAGTTGCTAAACTTGGAAAATGGGTGTCTCATGAATTGTCTGAAAACAACCTCAAATCCCGAGTTGACATCTGCTCTTCTCTCCATTCTCGCCAACTTGTTTCACCTTTTTTGGATAGACGTGTGACTGGCGACGAAAAAATGGATCTTTTATCGAAATGTTAAGCAGTGGCTTGGTAAAGAGGAAGGACCTCAGCCACAGCCGAGAAGGGAACTTCATGGGCAAAAGGTTCTTCTTTCAATCTGGTGGGATCGCCAAGGAATAATCTACTTTGAATTCTTACAACCTAATGCAACAATTAGTGCTCAAATATACTGTCAGCAATTAGAGCGTTTGAACCAAGCTTTGAGGGAAAATAGACCTGGTCTAGGGAATCGAAAAGAGGTGATGTTTCATCAGGACAATGCGCGACCCCACACAGCAAGAATCACGTCACAAAAGATCGAAGAACTTGGTTGGAAGAAAATTCCTCATCCACCTTATTCTCCCGATCTTGCTCCTTCAGACTACCATTTGTTTCATAGCTTACAGAATCATTTGGAAGAAACAGCTTTTGTACACAGGAAGAGGTTAAAACTGACATTTGTGAGTTCTTCGAATCAAAGCCAAAAGAATTTTACAGTAATGGAATTAGTAAGTTTGTTAATAGATGGAAGGAAGTCATAGATAATCAGGGAAAATACATTGTTGATTGAATCTTTAATTAAATGTAACATTTGGTCACTTGTTTTCTTGATTCAAAATTCGGACAGAACTTATGGGATGACCAGATAGTTAAATATGCCGCAACACTCTTGAGATACTCATTTCCTTTTTCGGCCATGGGATATCTTATGCGTTAATTATTGCTAAATTTTTGTCTTTTGTAAGCGAAAATCAAAGTGTATTGGTAATTCGTCATCCTAAAATAACGGACACCTGAACATTATCGGAGATTGCTTGGTAGAAACGTCTTACCTGTAATAAGAAGTATAGCAAGAAAAGATTAACACAACAGTTCGAATAAGTCAAAGTGTATTGGTAATTCCACATTTCAAAAATCATAGGCAAAAAGGCGCCGATATATTCATAGAGCATAAAACGATTACTTGGCTACTTATTTTAGTTCATTATGTTACTTATAATTACACAAATAATAGACATTGCATTATTTAAACAAATAAGCCGTAAACAATTAACAGTAGTTTTTTATAGACATCTGCCATTTATATTATTACCAACTAAGACTGTTTTTTTTATATATTTAAAGATGTTCTAAGTATTAATCGAAATAAGTATTGCCTAATTTGTTGTGGTGCTAGCATCTGTTAGGTTCTCAGCTATGGTTAAATAACGTCAAAAATTGTATCAGTACATGAAAATAAAAAAAATAAATCAGAAAAAATTACCAGTAATACAATTTTGAATAAAATACAAAAAATCCCACGAGAAAATATAATTTCGGCATAAAATGACCCATAAGGAGTTGATACGCCGTTAAACAAACAAACCCAACCAAATTTAATTTGTTGCGAACATAAAACGCACTGACTGATTTTGTTTAAACGTGATATTTTACTGTGTGTCCTGCTAATTTATTCTAGGAATTAATTCGTTTTTAGGCTTCTTTTCTGGTTTGGAAATGCTGTTAACCTTTTCAGGGCTCTTCATAAAATCGTGCTGTTAAGAATGTCTTCTTTGTTATCCTAGTTTGTTTCATTCAATCTGCATCAAGTGGTTTTTCAGGCTGACCTTCAGCTACTAATATGTTTGTGGAAGAAGCTTAATTATTTCATTACCAAATTGCATTCCTCCAGATCTCAGATCTCTAGACCGTTTGTCCTACGTCCTTACCACTGAGTCACATATTCAGTTGCCGAACCGTTGCAATTGCATACTTGAGCCTGACGGAAAATTATTCAAATTACTTTCTGACAGCTGTACAATGTTAAGATATAGTGCCGTCAATTGCGTCAGCATTTTTCTTTTGGTATCAATAGAAAGACAAGAAGGAAGGAAGCACGAGGAAATCCGTTGCATGCGAAAAATAGAATTGGCGTGATTGTTCGCGAGACGAGTTTGAAGATAATTGTAACTCGGAAATCAATTTACGGAGGCCAACGTTGCCGGGAAAATGCTGTTAAATTTCAACTGCGCACCGTTCAAAATATTTTTAAAAAATGGTCGCACACTATCCAGCAAAAGTATTTCTCTGATGCCGTTGCCATATTGTTGAGAATCGAATATCTGCGTACAGTGATTATAAGTTTTTCAACCCTTGGGCTGGTATCCAGGTTCAGTATCTAGTGTTCACAGTATCCTAGAAAGGTGCTTCTGCAGAAGAATACTGATAATTCCGTGTACGGATCGAATAAGCAACGAGGAAATTTTAAAGAAAATGGCAATATAAAAGAACTCTCATACTCGGAATCAGGAACAGACAGCTGAAATTTCTTGGACACCTAGTGAGGAAGGAGGGCTTGGAAAACTTAACACTGACAGGGCATGGCGACAAGAGAGATGGAGAAAAGCAGTGAGCCAACCTGACGAGCACGTGTAAATGGAAGCGGGAACCTTTTGCAAAGGTAGAAAAATCGCTAAGAGCTACAAGAGATAGGAAGTTGGG
The DNA here is from genome assembly GCA_903632075.3 of Acanthosepion pharaonis. Classification (NCBI taxonomy): domain Eukaryota; kingdom Metazoa; phylum Mollusca; class Cephalopoda; order Sepiida; family Sepiidae; genus Acanthosepion; species Acanthosepion pharaonis. The sequence continues at coordinate 1,920,038 of CAHIKZ030000331.1, forward strand.
AAGAGCTATGATCGTTCATATCATGAAGGAACGCGGTACATAGAAGATGTTCACGTCCGTGAGTGGGACATGGCAAAAAGAAGTTGAGCCTGAACCAGAAGACTGAACTTAATATCATAAAGTTATGGAGGACATCTCCGTGTTACTGGTCACGTTAAACCAGTCAAGTGTCACCTCCTCCTCCTCTCGTAAGAGGGGTACATGAGTATGGGTTTCTTTCTTAAGTTCTCTACTAAAGTTCTTTGCGATCTTTCTATTTGATTCTATGGTACGCTGTAAATCTAACACCTACTAACAGATTTTTACCATTTTTTTTCAATATGACCAGTGACTATGAAAGTACTTCATAATCTTATCTCTATCTATAAAAGGCAGGATGTGTGTGTGTGTGTGTGTGTGTGCGTGTGTGTATCGAATGCACGGCCACAATTTTTGACGGATTTGGACCAAAATTTACATGCACATGCTCCAAGTTAGCGGGAAGGCCAAGACCGACTTTGCATTTCCCAACTCCCATCGATAGTGAAAATAATCGTTTTTTTTTTCATGCTTCTACGGCAGTTTTCATGTAGTTTGCGGCCATTTTGTATTGGCCAGAGTGAGAGCCAAGAGCTGGCTGCTATAAATAGGCAGGAAGATTCTATTGGCCAGCGTGAGAGCCAACAGCTGACTGACACGAATGTTAACTAGTATGCTAGCATGCAAAAAAATCGATAACTGCATTCGTCACAAGTTGGAAAAATTTAAATCTGCATGGCACTTTACTCCAATTATTCGCTTGCTTAAACTCAACGTTGATTCTGATTCCGCTGAACTGGGTTGGGTGTGAAAAAGTATTTGTTGTTAACATTCTTTTTTCATTCGGTTTTTCCAGTTACGAGTCCTTTTCCAAAGCTGATCATTTTGTGTTCATTTTTTTTAGTTCTTTTTTCGTAACAGATTTAATGTTTAGTATAGAGCTTAGAAAAAATTCGCAGTGTGAGATAGGCAAGAAGTAAGGCATGTAGCAACATCAGCACGGCAAAGGGCACTCCTTTAAAGGCAAGGAAGGGCAAAAATATTTTAAGTCAAGTGATAGCGATTGCTGTATGAGTTGTACGATTTTTGAATCAAGGACGGGCAACGCCGGGCCATGCTCCTAGTTTATTATAATCAAGAAGATATTTTGCCATCGACCAGCGTGTTCAAATTCAAGTAGTTTGCACAATTCTTCGCATCTGATCCCTTTCCTCCATACAACTGTTTCTGTTAATCTCCACTTTTCATTTCTTCTATGCACCCTATCCCTTCAGGACTTGTGAGATCATGGCTCTCCATAATTTCCTGTCATTTGTAGCTCTTAGTAAATTTGTCATTTTGCTATCTCTCCTAATCCCGGTTCTGTTATCAATTTACGTTAGGTACGCTATGTGCTGCTTTTCTCTGTCCGTCTTGACTTCAATTTGTCCTGTGAGTGTCAAATTTTCTAAAACATATTTCTTTATTATGTGCCCTAAGCATTCCAACTGTCTCTTTCTGGTGCAATTTATAAGTGTACTTTTTGCTTCTATTTTATTTAAAACTTCGCCATTACTCACATGTTCAGTCCATGTTATTCTGAGCTTCCTTCTGTAGAACCACATTTCTGTTGTCTCTATTTCTTTCTTCATCTGAGATGAGATTGTCCAGCATTCACTGCCATCTTGGATAACTGATAGTTTGGTGGACAGGTATTCCTTCTAGAGATAATGCCACCCCATAATACTCGTTACAATGGTTAGCGTTGTAGTTGTTTAAATTATTAAGAATAAGTTTCATTTAACCCAAAGAATAAACATCTCTGATTCTTTCTTTCTCAACTATGTCTCTTCTTGCTTGAGTGATCATGGTTCTTCACAGGTTCCTATCTTTGGCTGCTTTCAGGAATAATTACTCGATTAGAGCACCTCTTTGGCGTTGTGATGTTTCCTCCTCCGTACATTTTTTAAACTTCTCAAATAGGTTCTTTCTTTATTTTTATATATCATTTCTCTTCAGTACGTGTGAAATCATGGTCCTCCACAACTTCCTATTTTCGATTCTCTCAGCAGTACGATTTATATTTATGACTCCTCTGCCTTTGTGGAGCGTGATCCTCTACAACTATTTATTTGGTCTTTTAATTAAAATTTTTATATCTTTGTCTATTCCGGGTTTGTAGGATCATGGTTCTTCACAGCTTCCTATCTTTGATTTTTTTTTATCAATACTTACACGATTATGACCTCTCTATGATGTTCTGAACCTGTTCCGATCTGCCATTTGTTTAAACACTTCAAGTAAGCTCTCTATATTTCTAGATGCCTTCAAGACGTAAGTGATCATGACATTCCATAACTTCTTTGGTTGCTCTCAGCAATACTTAATTGATTATGATTCCTCTATGTCTCTGTGTTGCATTTACCTTCATACATTTGCTAAAACTCGTTCTTTCTCTATTTCCATGTGTCATTTCTCTTTAGTACTTATAGGATCATGTTTCTCCACAGCTTCCTATATTTTGTTGCTCTAAAGCAGTACTTTCTAGTTCATGATCCCTCTATGTCTTCGTATTACTTTTTATCCCATCGATAATAAAGCCTGAACATCGAAAACAGATTTCCATAAATTAGCGTTCCTTGTTTGTTATTTTTATCTGCTAGGGAATATAAAGGTTATTGTTAAAATATCAATATGACTGTGCTGTTTCTTAAAGCCAGCGTTACATTTTTAAGGACAGAATGTCTTAGAAGTCGACAAATATATGTGTTCTCAGTTCAAACGATAAAAACAGAAGAAAACCAATATTTTTCTTTTATTTGTTTTTATTCAGAAAGAGTCCGAACGAAATATTAACAGGCAAAGAAGAAAAGGAATATTTATACGCTTTTGCGAGAAATAAATAATAAATAGAAGGAGGAATCTTGCTCATTTTCTTAGCTTATTTATTCCCATGGTCATATCAGAGGTTAGAACTGGAGAAGAAAGAAATAACGCTTAACCTTACAAAAGCAAAATCAATGTACGAATAAGTAGATAACTCAAAGATTACATTAAACCATGATCCAGACGAGCTTCGGGTTACCATTTTAGGTTTTTCATGGCACTTCTCGGTACAGTTCGAGGAAAGTGATGAAGCAGTATTGCATATCTACTCTGGAAGGGACGTGACTGTACCGGATTACGTAGTACCAGGAGCATGGGGTAAGTCTTGATATAATAAAGAGATAAATACTGTATTATAAGATAGATAGATAGATAGATAGATAGATAGATAGATAGATAGATAGATATGAAAAGACAAAGATAGAATTGAACGGACTTAGATACATAGATATGAAAAGACATAGAATTGAACAGACTTAGATACATAGATAGATAATGAACAGACTAAAATAGATAGATAGATAGATAGATAGATAGATAATGAAAAGACTAAAAGATAGATAGATAATGAAAAGACTAAAAGATAGATATATAGATAGATAGATAATGAAAAGGCTAAAAGATAGATAGATAGATAGATAGATAGATAGATAATGAACAGACTAAAATAGATAGATAGATAGATAGATAGATAGATAGATAGATAGATAGATAGATAGATAATGAACAGACTAAGATAGATAGATAGATAGATAGATAGATAGATAGATAGATAGATAGATAATAGATAGACTAAGATAACAGATAAGATAGATAGATAGATAGATAGATAGATAGATAGATAGATAGGGCACATAGATGGTAACATAGATCAAACTGAATTTGAAAGAAACTCAAATTCCAGACAATGTTCCACAGTACCGAAAAGTTTTCGGACAAAGACCAAAAACAAAATAATGAAAAGTAATAAACAAAATAACAAGGAAGCTGTAACAAACAAATACCAAAACGGAATCTCTAAGACAGCCTCTAGACCCACACTTTGCCACATGTCATATTTTACAGAATTCTCCGCAGAAAATAATGTGACATCTTTGACATTGCAGAAGATGGAGACGAACAACAAAGACCTGGAAGTAGAGAGGGAAAGTTATTTTTTTTTCTTTTTTGCGTTTCGCTTCTAAGGACAAGAATAAAGAATGGCATAGACATGATTGTAGAGTGACTGTAGGAAGAGGGACTGTAGGAAGAGTGTCTTGTGTAAATACTATTGAGACAGGTGAATCAAATTTGCTTGAAAATCATCACTCATATTTTTATCATTTTACCTATTTTCATTAAACGTACTAATGATGCTCGCCTGGAAGTACATATCTGACTCAAGCATTGGGAAGTATTTATATACCTAGATGTCTATCATCCATACTATATATATATATATATATATATGTATATAGTCAACCGAGATGGAAACACAACTGATTTGACCCAAGGATTTGTCAGAGACACTCACTCTTAGGCCATCGGATCACGCGACATATATATATATATATATATATATATATATATATATATATATATATATATATATATATATGTGTGTGTGTATATATATATATATATATATATATATATATATATATATATGAGTACTCGATATAATGGATAAAGCATATGTAAATATAAGTGTGTACATTGAGGTCAACACCCAGCGGTGACAATCTGTTTCATCCTAAACGAAATCGTCCAACCTTATATAAATATATATATATATATATATATATATATATATATATATGTGTGTGTGTGTGTGTGTGTGTGTGTGTGTGTGTGTGTGTGTATTAAAAGTCAACATAGCAGCCAACGCTCAGTGACGGCAGTTGACTTCAATGTTCACTTTTATATTCATATTTACATACGCTCTATCTCTGATACTGAGCAATTTGTCCCATAAATATAGCACACTTTTAAAATATATATATATATATATATATATATATATATATATATATATATATATATATATATATATATATATATATATATGCGCGCGTTTGCATGGAGAAATGTGAGCTTAGCTTTCACGGTTTCAAGGATCTTCAAACAAACTACTAAATCGTGAAACTTAAGGTCACAAACAACTGTCCATGCAACCACATATGTTAGCTCTATCCTGGATATTAAGCACTTTTCAAAGATACTGCACAAACACAGACACACACACACACACACACACATATATATATATATATATATATATATATATATTTATTGTGTATTTAGGCAGCAATTCTTCATTTATACATAATTCATTAAAGACGAAAGACAGAGATATTTTTTTTTCTAGCCGCAGAGTGCGTAGAAACTGTTGAAATGTTCTATAATTCCGAGCACTTTCTGCTGGACTTACCAGACTCCATCCGAAACATACTAGTAGAATATACAAACATAATAATCTCATCTACATGTAAAAAAAAGTATTAAAAAGAAAAAGCCAACACTCAGTAATATTAAGTACGAACACGGCCACAATGTGCTAACTCTTTCCGGAAAAGGAAACCTTATCCTTATATCTCTAGAAACATAAACACAACATATACACCTAGTTAAAACGCAAAAATCAACTCATACCTGATTATAACTGAAAGCAGATCGATTACAAATGCTGCTCAATGGAGCATTATCGACAGCAAGCTCCGGTATTTCGGATTTATTGTATTATCCTATCGATTATTGGCTATCCGGGAAACGGTTATCTTTTAAATTATTTTAAATGAGATTGAATAGAAATAATTATGTGCCAGAAAGTCGTTATTTTATAGCTATTGTATAGAGTTATTTATTAACTTTTAACTCAATATTTATTATTGATTAATGAATAAATAATGAGGAAATAAATATACTCATATATTTATACATATATAGAGGAGGCATGGTGTAGCAGTGGGTAGTGGCTCAAACTTGAAGAGCCGAGTTCGAATACAAGTCGAATCCATTACATTCACTTACGTGCTAATACCTATGGGAAATGCATGAATCCGCTTCTTTCTCTCTCCTCCAGCTACGGGTGGTTAGCAGAACACACTGGGTTCTATAGCCTTGGATGTCAACTGGTCTAGGAGAAGGACAACTATGAATTCAACACCTCCGTGAAGGTCGTTTGGGAACCTTGTGGCTTGTTGTGCACCAGGTCTCTGTATTCGGCCCTTCAAAATGTGTGGTTGGTTCTGCACAAAGCCTTCACCACTATAATCAAATCATATGTGCTGGTATCTGGCTGTCAGTTCCTGGGAACTTAGTTGCTGACCCTCATACGTCGAATAATACGGAAGAGTCCACCATACAGGGTTTATCAAAAATACTTTTACAAACTTTGGGGCGGGTTCAGCGCCAAAACAAGGACAACATTCCAATAACATGTTCCTTCTGTTTTAACGTGTATAGTAGTGAGTTAACTGAGAAGTGTTCCGTTTAGCAATGGCAGGATATTCATACCGTGAGCAGGTAGATTTTTACATACAGCTGCGAAAATGGTAATGGACGCGAGGCTGCAGGACTGCATCAGATTGCGCTTCGAGATTGAAGGCAGCCGAGTCATCCAACCTTTGCGGCTGTTTATCGTCGCGTTGCTGAGACAAGATCCGAAGCATCACAAACTATTCATCGAGGAAGACCGAGATCGCCTCGTACGCCTGACCACGAAGAAGACATTGTACAGATTGACGGGGACGATCCAGGTATGAGCACTCATCAAGTGGTGGAAGCATGTCGTTCATTTCATTGTACCGAATGGAGGCTACTTCAAGAGCAGCTCCTGTATCCGTATCATTTGCAACGTGTGCAAGGTCTTCGCTCCTCTTAACCCTCACCACTTTTGCCGATGGTTTATTGCTCAACTGATGATCTGTTGTTTGTCTATTCAGTCTTGTTGACGGATGAGGCAACATTTGGAAGAGATGGAGTAACAAATTTGCACAACGAACATTTGTGAGTGGATCGGAATTCCCATTGCTACAGTTGTAAGAGGCAAAACATTACGCATTGACGGCATAATGGACCCTGCAAGATACCATGCAATTTTGAACGAAAGTGTCTTGCCCTCGGTTCGACAGTTAGATTTAGGTTTGTGCTGGATCTTCCAACAAGACAAAGCCAATCCATAAAAGAACATTTGAACAATTTTTACACACTTTGTTTATAAAAGAAAATACTTATACGAACACAAGAAAATCACTGTACATTGTCAGTCGTCTTTAATCAAACTTGTATGAAAGAGGGATTGCTACCCAAATACAATATATATATATATATATATATATATATATATATATATATATATATATATATATATATGAAGGGTGTAACTATTTTCTAATCAAGTATTGATTAATAAGGGTTGAAGAAGTGTCAGATCGAATCCAACCTTTGAGAGAAAAGAATCCGTTTCGAGAAAAAAATAAGTGCATTACTTTCACTTTTGGATGCGAACTATTGACGATCGTTTGTCGCGTCCATTTTCCCTACTCACCGACAAGGCAAAGAAATCAATGCGACCCGAGATTGGCTGAACTATTTCAAAGGTGATTTATTCGAGGGCTTAGCCGGGGGAAACACACTTGAGGCGTCCATTAGCGGAACAGGCGAAACTCGGTCCGGGTTGGTATGGCTTTTATTGCACGGGAGTCAAGACCCCTGTGTCACGTGACTAATGCCACTTAAGAGACGAGAAGGACGAACCGAGCAATTCCAACAGCTTACAGAAAATAAAATGAAAGAGAAAATGATAGCATCATCGAATCATCACTAAGCCGTTTTCTTAATCCGTTTAAGGTTTTTATTGTGCAGGAAAATTCTCAAGCGCTTTGCTAACAAAGCTTTATTTTTCTTTTATCCCGCCTTGCTAGTTGCTGGCAATAAACGTGATCTATTCCTTTTGCACAAATATAGGTATTTTATAATGGATGAGATTTTACAAGCATGCGGATAAGCTAATTGAACGAATGGAAAGGAAAGAAATGTCTTTTAGGCACTGTGTCCCTTCGAGACGTAGGCGACCATAGTTTTCTACAACTTCCTGTTTTTTTTATCATTCGAATTAAATTTTGTTCAATTATTATCCTTCTGTTCTTCTATCCATTTACAAAATCTTAGTAAGTTGGAGAAGTTGTTGTTCTACTGTCGGAACTCAAACGAGGAGGGACGGAACGAACAGCAGCACCGGAGACAAACAAACAAAGCAAATAAAGCAGAGACACGTCCATCGAGACGAAGAATTTCACACAGGAAGGAACGGCGCAAAGGAAGGCCGAACTTAACCAGGATACAGAAAGCGACCACGAACAAAAAGGAAAACAGAATCACGACGTTCCGTGCAATAGTAATACTGGTGACATTTTTTTCTGACGAAGCAGAAAACCGTCGAGTTATAGCCAGAAACATCATCGCTATACAGCACACGAATCATTTACATAAACAAATTCTAAGCACCGCTCAGCCCACCGCCGCGACTATATATATATATATATATATATATATATATATATATATATATATATATATATATATATTACAATTACGACTGAGTAGTGAGTTCGATCCTCACTGTGTGCTCCATACTTCCGGCCTTGTGCCACATCTAAGCAGCGCTTAGAAAATCAAGGGAACCTCGAGGCGGTGTAATGATTAGCAAGCTTGTCTCGCTAGAACAATTACGACTGAGTAGTGAGTTTGATCCTCACTGGGTGTCCTCCTACTTTCGGCCTTTTGCCACATCTAAGATACGCTTGGAAAATCACTTAGGGGCACCTCGAGGCGGTGTAATGGTTAGCAAGCTTGTCTCGCTAGAACAATTACGACTGAGTAGTGAGTTCGATCCTCACTGGGTGCCCCTTACATTCGGCCTTGTGCCACATCTGAGCTACGCTTGGAAAATCACTATATATTGCAAGCGGGCATTCTCGTGTTCGCGCCGCACATTCTCTCCTGCATACACAACACAAGCGTTGTCTATTTGATCGATGGGGGACAAGCAGCCTCATCGAAGGTAGTCGGTAATTGATCCTGCCTTTCACTTCCGCTATAGAAGGTTACTCAGAATTTCTTTTGCTTCTCTTGCTTTAATATGCTCTGTTTGTTAAATTCTCCACGCCTTCTTTTCTTATTCTGTACCAGAATTTTTAACTACTTCTGAAAATAAATATTTGAAATCAAATTTTTAAACTAATTTCAAACGCGGATTTGCGCTGTAGTTAAACCGGATGGAAATGAATGTTGCTTAATTTTCAAGATATTCGACAATTTGACTTTTAAATTGTTTTTACTATTGTGTCTTTTAAACAAGCAAAAAAATACATTATTATGCATTAATCGGACGAGCATATGAAGTGGAGATTATCAGCGTAAAATATGGAATCAGCGAGCAGAGCTCAAATTATGGCCGAAACAATTTTCTTCCTTGGAAAAAGCATGCGACTATCTTACTCCAGCTATGAGTTAAATATTACGATATACTGAGATCTCTTTTCTTGAGTGGCAATCAATCTGAAAAGCAAACTTTAAGTTCAAAGCGGTGCTATCAAATGTGTGAAAATCATTTCTAGCATCGAAGCTTGGTTTGAGGCTTCCTATTGGTATCATGTAACCCAGTATTATCTGCCGAGTTCCCCCACTAGATTTTTCTTGTAATAAAGCGGAATAGAAACCCAGGAGGATTAATAAAGAAAACCTGCCAAAAGGCGGATTAATATACTGGTAGTGTCAACGGGGTCTGTGGCTGTCTATGCAGCAGGTGTGGTGATGACACGAAATTATTGGGCTGCTTGTCTGACGTCAAGGCTGGAATGTTTCCTCGATGGCTTCAAAGACCACATGTCCGTGGCCAAAACGAGCTTTCAAGGTGGAGGATATCGGATGTGGTTTGATTGGGCGAGGGGTGTGCTCCGCCAGGTTCAGCTGCTTAAGACACGATACACTGTTTCCATCTGTTACCTAGGTTCCTCTCCGGAATTTAATCCAGGTATTTGGAGGGAACTAGTCATTCTTGCCCGAAGGGATCTTCAAGCGGCGGGGTTGAGGTAAATATATGGATCTGGACCTATACAATTGTTTGCATACGGAAATGCTACGCTTACTCATACGCTGTTCTTTCTTGAACAGAACACACGCCTTCCTAGTAGTAGATAGCGTTTATTCCAAATCACTTTCGTTGTAGCTTGAAGGTAATGAAACATACGGGTCTCTAGCGAGGACCATATTTATTTCAAACTCATTGTCTTTTGCTACAGTATGGTAATCAAATAACTGCACCAAATAACAGGAACTACATCACTTGAGGACAACAGTAACAACTAAAATGTATAGATCATAAAACTGGAAGAGAAAATAATGACATTATTAATATATTGACGTTCCACACTACATTCGTCAAAAGGTTAGGAAGGAAGTTACTATCAATACTACATTAGTGAACCTGTGAAAACTATTTTCCTGAAAAAGTGTTTAATGGGAAGATTATAATATTTTTTTTACCGATTGTATAACTGACTGCTCGATTAATGAATGTCAAATAATACTTTATAAGGAAACGACTAATATTACTATTACCATTGGTTGTACTACCGATCGTCATCAGGTCCAAAAGCTGTATTTAATGAACATGAATGTATTTTTCTCATTTCCCTGCCAATACTTATGATACATCTCGAATTAATAATTCCGAGTAAATATATACTAAGTATGTCCACTGTTTTCGCGGAAAAACAGCATAGCGTAAATGAAAAATGACAGAAACTTAAAGAAAATAAAGTATTATCGTCAAAATGCTTATGTTATTATTAAGATGAAAGAAAAAAGTATTTTTAAATTATTTTTTGAAATTTTTTAATATTTTCTAACACGTTCGAAATTTTGTTAAAAGTCGTCTTTGTTTACGTCATCGCGGTGACGTTTAAAATAACTTTTTTTTTTTTTTGCGTTTTTTTACCGTTGAAAACATATTGATTTGGAAATTTTTAAAAATAAAATAATTGTCCAATCTTAATGAAATTTTCAGGACTTATTCACAAATGAATGAAATTATTTTTCAAATATTTTGTTTTTAGAAACTTTTGGTAAAAAATATTTTTTTTTAAATATGTTACCCCCAACTTAGTTAATTTCATGAAATTTCGTCCAAAACCTTTTTGGCTCCTCAATTTTATTTTTTTGTTAAAAGAAGGAGTCTTTGGAGATGGTAAATAACCTACTTTTCTTTTACAAATTTGATCTACTTAACTGAAAATCTTGTTTGAATTGAAAATAATGAATCAATAAAACTATGATATTACTTAATTAGAAAAGCTTTTAATTGCTTTTGTAAATAAGTAATATTAAGGACATTATTGTCTGAAGAAATAATTTTTTTCTGATGAATAATTAATTTTTACAAGAATTTTTTCGTTTTTTAAGAAATTTTAATTATAATAATTTATAATAGTTTAACATCGTGTAAAGCTCTGTATTAGGAGGGCTCCTCAATATTATGTAGTAATTAAGTAGAAAAAAAATTTACGAATCCAAAATTGCTAAGTTTAATAAATTTAGTTGAGCTACTTTTTTTAAAAATAATTTTTTATGTTGTATTTTTTTACTTAATACATTCCTTATTTCCATGTATGATATACAGAAATTGCCATTATTATAACAAGGTCACGTGATCTAAGGGTTTTGTCCCTTTACGTGGCCTTTTCAAAACATTTCGTTTCTTATAAGTTGTATTTTCCGTTCAAAAGTGTAAACTTTAAATTTTAAATTATTTTTTTTTTTTTTTTTTTATTTTTTTTCACTAAATAATTTTATTTTATGTATTGTATTGTGTGTGTCATACTCAAATAGAATAATTTTTTTAAAAACTCAGACTTAAAAATTATGTCATTTATGGTCATCAGTAGTAGCTGTCATCGGCTTGTCAATCAACCATTATCAATAAGATCGAACAGATGAACGGGACCGCTCGTTAATAATTGGTTGTATATTATTTTTTTTTTATGCTATAAGTAACAAAGATTTCTTTGAAATCAGATTACTTTAACTTTAAATTTTTTAATTTTACTAAAATAACGTGTCAGAATTTTTTTTAAATATTTTAAAAATCGATAAATTTGTGTTTGTTTACAAATTTCTTAAAATTAAGAAAATGGCCGTTTTTAAGAAAATTTAAAAATTTTAAATTAAATTTGACAATCAAATGTATAGTTTCTATCTGAAATACACCAGAATTGTTTAATTAATAGAAATCGTAAATTTAATTATTAAACTTTCAATTAAAGCTAAAATGAAATCTTCAAGAATGTTTTTTCGTTGTAAAAAATTCATTATAATCTCAATATAGAAAATTTATGCCGAAATAGTGGAGGTACTTAATATATACCATTCCATTCGGACAAATATCCTCATTGTCGGATACAACCTTTTGGCTACTGTGCACTCTGTCCTTCTGCATACGCCTCTCGTAAATGGTATCTTTCTAATAATTTTGAACGTGAATGTTATTCAATCCACGATAGCGTGTGCTTAGGAGAGATAATACTCTCCAAGTAACAAATAACTAAATTCCGTAAGTTTTACATATAGATAGCGTTTTTTTGTTTTTTTTTATTTAAACAAAATCTCTTTTCTTGCCTCTTGAAAAGAATTCCAATACAACACTCGTTTCTAAGATTGGATTGTTGAATATATTATGTGAATATAGCATGTATACTGATTCTTTCAGTTTTCTTATCTTCCAGTATTGAAGTCTATGTCTTATTCTAACTTGATTCCACATGATTTTCTTATCCTTTTACTTCCTCATATCAACCAGACACAAAAGAAAATGCAACTTAGATAAAATATGATAAACGAAAGCCCGCCGTATAAAGAGGATAATTGTCTCTTTCAAATCCATTATTATAATCGAAAAGAGACAGTTGAAATTTCTAGGACGCATAGAAGGAAAGATTTATTGGAGAATTTGACATTCATGCGACATTGGGAAATAGAGAGTAACCTACCTAATAGCGTGAAACAGGGAGTATCGTACATAAGAGGCAGAAACAGTGAGAAACGTATATAACAGCAGGAGACAGTGAGTACGCGAAGTTACTGAGGGAAAGAGCGAACAATCTGCCTAACATATGAAAACGGTAATATACTTAAGACGGAAACGGTGAGTAACCTGCCCGACAAAAGAAAACAGTGAGTAAGATGGAAAACAGTGATTAACCGAGTCAACAGAGGCTAATAGTGAGTAACTTGCCTAACAGAGGGGAACAATAAGTAAATTAAATAACAGAGAGAAACAGTGAGTAACCTAGCTAATATAGGGAACAGTAAGTAACATAGTAAACAAGGGGAAACGGTGAATAACCTACCTAACATAGGGAAAGAATAAATAATCTACCTAACAGAGAGAGAACGTGTGTAACCTACCTAACAGAGGGAAGGTAACATGCCTAAAAGCGGGCAACAGAGAGAAACGATGAGAAAGAGAAAGAGAAAGAGCAAGCAATCTTCCTGACATCGGTAAACGGCGAGTCCCATACCTAAGCGAGAGAAACGATGAAAAAACTAATAGTGGGAAACAATGAGTAACCTACATTATTCGGACTTATGTCCTCATCTTTGTCGCCATAATTATCACAACGTTTCGGCCGGAAACTGCAACTGATTGCCGTGAATCTGTTATAATTTCGAGAGACGCCTTCTGTAGCTTGTCCGTCATTCGTAGCCATCATCCTCCACTGGTTCAACCGCTGAGATCTGTTGTAATCACTATCTGCTTCTTGTACCATCCGGGGCTTTTTGGTCGGTCGCGCTTAATATGGATGCTGATCTTTGACCTTGGCCTTTAATGGTGGCACTAAGGGTTTAGAACTCTCAACGGCATCATTGAACCACGCAAAGCCCTGTATCAGGACAAGGAGCGACCATCAAAAAATCAAAGAAATTAATGCATAAATAATTAAACAAAATACAATAATAAATAATAACTGGATTAAAAAAATAATAATAAATTCAACATTTACTCCCTTTCGTGACATTTTCCCATCGCCCTGTATATATATATATATATATATATATATATATATATATATACACGCAAACGTTTTTAGTTATACTGTGAATTAAGTCTAGATTTCTTGTTATTTCTGTAAATATTTCTGGATTGTTCTTTTTGTAAGTTGAGAATAGGTGTATGCTAGAATTTGTTTTGTGATATTACAGAAGGTAAACTTTTGAAAAACACCTACATCAACATTTACAAGAAAGAAAAACTTAAACTGTAACTCTGAAAAGGTGATTTATGCACTCAGGTGCACAAAATGCAACAAATCCTATATAGGTATAACTCGAGCACTAAACAAAAGTTTCCTACACAAAGGGAACATTAAATTACCAGACAACAGAAAACACTTTGTGTCACAACACATCCACAAACTCAACAAAGGTAAATTTACAATCACGCCAATATATCAAATAAACGATTACTATTACCTACAAACAGAAGAAAATACTTCATGACATATTCAAACAAGCACTAAACAAATCATAACCCCACACACATAAACGCACACCATATACACCTAGTGACAAAACCTTTTCAACATTAAGCCCCCTTTTGTTTATCTTTCTTCCTCAGTGACGCCCATTTAAAATATCTGTGAACCTGAAAACTAGTTTTGATGTTGGCAATTAAAATGTTAACTAAAATGTATGAAAAATTAAGAAATTTGGATCAAAATCCCCCCCACGAATCATCAGGTTCAGAATCCCCTCCCCAAATATATTTAAATGTAGTAAATAACCCCGATGAATCAAGCAAATAATATATTACTAGTTTAAAAAGCCGCCCTATTGGAATTTAAGCTTGCTAATGCGTAGGGTTCTTGATTGGATCTTCATCACAATAGGTATTTTTATTTCATCGGTAAGTTTCGCTGAATTGCGCAATTAATTTAACATTTACAACATTCTAAAAACCAATACAATTACATTAAAACTAATGCTATGCAATATTTATTATATCTGTGAAGCAACTGTACCAAATAACAGGAACCACATCACTTGAGGACTACCAACAACAGAAACTAAAAAGATAGTTTGGGGTATCACTGCATTTGCTTTAGTGGATGAACAGTTGGCAAACACCTCACAGATGCTGAAAATGCTATGGACGGAGCCTGTGAGCAACGTCGAAGTTCTAAAGACAGTGGCAACATATTGCACATATATTTAACATCAGGAAGAGACAGTTGAAATTTCTGGGGTACATAATGAGAAAAGAGGACTTGTAAATTTTGATACAGGGCAGATTCTACAAAGGATATGACATGATGTAGAACTATGAATGCCAACGTCCTGAAGGGACACGGTACAGAGAAGAAGAAGAAGAAGAAGAAGAAGAAGAAGAAGATTGAGAGATAAAATATGGGAGTAATACTTTAAAATGAGATCGGTGAAAGAAGGAAAAATAGAAGAAGAAACGCTCAGAATGATAAAGAATTGGAAAGAGTGTTATAACGGTTACGATAAATTTTATAATTAAAAAAAGAAATTTTTTTTAAAAAATCAATCAAAAACAGAATGGATTCAGGAGAAATGCAGAGAGAAAAAAAATAAAAAAGAAAGACAACCTCAAAAAGTGCGAATGAAATTAACAGATTTTAAGAGAAATGCAGAAACGGAAGACAAAGAAAAACAAAGAGAAAGAAAATCATAAAAGAAAGAAAACCTGAAGAAAAGAGGAAAATGAATGAAATTAAAAAAATTCAAAAGAAATGCAAATAAGAAAACAATGAAAAAGAAAGGAAAAGAAAATCACAAAAAGAATGAAAAATATCAATAGGAAAAATCTATTTGAGAGTTTAAGAGAAATGTAAAAAAGTTATAAGAAATAAAAGGAAATGAGACCTGACAAAGAAAGAAAGAAGCAAGGATATTAAAAGAGACTAAGATGGAGAGAGAGGGAGTCTAAGATAATGCAAAGACGTAAAGGAAAGAAAAGAATGAAAACCTCAAAATAAAAAGAGAAAAAATGAAAACCTCAACATAACAGAGAAAATAGAATGAAATTAACAAAGGTTAAGAGAAATTAACGGAAATTCAAAGAAATTTTAATGAAAATTTAATAAAATAAATTAAGAGCGTATTAAAACTGAATGAAAAGAAAAAGAAAAACGAAAGGTAGGAAAAAAGAAAAAGATACGAAGAATTCCATAGAATGAAGGAAATCTTGAGAAAGAAAGAAAGAAAGAAAGAAAGAAAGAAAAATCATTTTCAAATATGCTCCTTAACCTGTCATCTAAAATAACTGGTTTCAGATTGCAGTTGCCTGGAAAACCGATACATCATTTGCGTGTTTCAACCCAACGTTAAAATCCCCGTTGTACAGGGGAATTAGAACAAGCTATTCATTGTCTGTCTTATAATGGAACGAGCAGCATTTGAAATCACCCTGAATTCCACGATAACAGTTAATGGTTAAAGTGGTCCAATATTCGTGCAAGATGGCAGGCGCCATGCCTTACACATTTACGTAGTCAGGTCCAGTTGGTGAGTTATTTGAAGAGACCAGCTTTGAATGTTGGCAAAAGTTCGTGGTGCAGAAATTGGAATCGGCAAGCTGAGCTATAATTCTCAACAAGTCTGTTTCGTTTACTTCGTACTAATACCTTTGGGAAAGGCGAAATTATTTTTTTCTGTTTTCGGCTATGTTAAATAACAGTTAAGTGTAGGATCTTGTGCTTTGACTGATAGTTACGTCTAGGAGAAAGATAATTCAAATGACCTAAGAAGACAATGAGAAAACAATAGACCTTCTTGCTCAAGAAACCATGGCAGTTCGAAGATCGAAAAGAAAAGAGAAGTAGTCTGTATTAATAATTTACAACTGAAATCCTGAAAGGACATGACATTTAAGAATTTAAGTCTTTATATTCAATATGATAAAATTCCTTTCATGATGCTAGGATAGACAGTCGTCAGAATCCATCTTACACATATATAAATTTATCATTGAATACTGCTTCCATATATGGCCAGCTATATTTCTCGCGAGTGTCAACAACATCTAAAGAAGGGCCTGTAATGTAATCGGTCCTGAACTTGCATCTTGACTTTAACCACTTTCTCACAGCCGTGGAATGGATTCCATGTGTCTTTTCTAAAGATATCGCCATGGCAATTGTTCTAATAAGCTTTCCACCTGGGTACCGCATGAAATTAAGCGTATTACTAGAATTACTAGATTGTCAACTAGGTATTTACTCTGTCTCCCCAATAAGGCGAGTTGCGACAGAAGGTCTTTTTTAAGGTGAGGACCCGAGCGCGTACCCCTGGGCCAGGAACAAAATTTGCGCGTAGACCCCGTAACCATCGGTTGGCCTCTATTTATATTTCTATCTATTTTTTAAAGTTATCCTTCTAAGATAAAACTTTCTATATTTAGAGAGAGTCCCATATAATGACGAGTTTTTTAATCCAGAAACTAATGTTGACGAGAAAAAAAGAAGTTTTAAATTCCTAACAATGGAAATTTGAACATGAAGGTCATCTTAGTCTGGAAGAAAGCTAAATGTGAAGAAACAGTAAGATTATGTTACGCCAATCATCTTATTGTGGAAAGTATCCCTGTCTTGAAAAACATTTGAAATTACCGTTTTGATCTTTGAATACCGTCTCACGATTTTAATTAGCACAGTATATTTATGAAGCCACATCAATAAAAAACGAGAAATATTATTTTACTTAAATATCTAACACGATGTAGATTTGCCTACATATCTAAAAAATACTCATTTGTTTTATTGTCGTTGGATCACCGACCTCTGAGATTAGCGCTACGAGACAAGTTAATATGCCAAAATTCAGGGTCACATAAAATTGGCTTCGTGAAAGACGAAAAAGAACAAGATTTGATTATTCTACTACTACTACTACTGCACCTAATACTCGTACTAATACAACTACTGCTACTTAGAGAAAAACAAACCCATTCCATTTATTCCTAGGGAGCTTCCAATTTTCGATCTGATCCGGTTTTTCGTGATCGAAACTTATACTGAACAGCCACACTTCCAGATCATTTTGTACTAATACAGGTGTCCCCAGGCCTCTATAAGTCATACTTTTTTTCTCAATTTTTCTTTAACGACCTTCCTGATGACATCAGCTCTCAAACTGGTATCAATTCTGATGACACAATCATTTACCCTTGGCTTGATACTAAAGATAACCAGTCCGATAGAGTCAAATTGGCGGATGATGTCAAAAACGTGCTTCAGTTTTTTCTTAAATGGAGCAAAGTATGGCTTGTTAATTTCAACACCTCCAACACGAAACATCTTTCTTTCCTCAGAATAGATGATGCTAATCTCCAGGGGAGTTGTTCTTTATGCCTTTTCGAGATAACTTTCTCTGACATGAAATGGAAAGACTATATTGAAACAATTGCTTGGTAAGAAATCTGGTTCACTGTGTTGAGCTAGACAATTTTTCTCTCCTGAGTCCATCTTACATATTTACAAGTCTACCATTCGTCCATGCTTAGAATATTACTGCCACATATTGTCTGGTGCTCCTGATATATATCTAGAGATCTTTGATAAAATGTAAAGAAGAATGAGAAATATTATTGGTTAATATTTGGCCTCTCGACTTCAGTCACTTTTCCACTGCCGTAATGTTACCTCCCTGGGCCTTTTCTATAAATACTTCTATGGCAACTGTTCGAATAAACTCTTCGCCATGGTGCTTATACTTTCTGAAATTAAGCGCTTTACTAGACTAGCGTCACCAATTCACAACTGAATTTGCTATCTGTAACCATAAGTTCTATGTTCACAGTTTTTCTCGCACTTCTCGCTTTTGAAAATCACTTTCATGTTTTCCAGCCAGTTTTAATCTTGAAAAATTTAAATGTAATGTCATTCGCTTTCTACTGTCCTCCTGATTAATCCTCTTTTGTTCTTGCTCCTTAGTAAAATTTTCTAATTTTTCCACATCCTGTAACAAAAAAAGGGGTTTCAAAATGTTGTGTAGAATTACTTTGAAAAATATATATTTTAAATGTTATACCCCAGGTTGTTTGCTGGAGTACTTTGTCCCTTAACATTTCTTGGGAATTTTGCTGAGGCAGTTCGAAGGGGTCCAATAGAATGTCCAGCGGTAAAAGGGATTTTTGATTTGATCTCTGGAAGGTTTAATGGTCTTAATTGGTTTGCATGTCGAATAACAGACTGAAGACTGTATATCTACGTCATACGTAACAATTCCAGAGAGACGTACGTATAATCCATTTATCTTTACCTTTTTCAAGTACAGGTTGTCCTGGTACATATTGGCGTTTTACTGCTCCATGATGATGGTTAAATTGTTTTTCTATGACCATGTTCTTATTTAGGGAATGGTTTGTAGTTGGATAGATGACATCTAGTGTAAACAAACTTTATACGTCATTAGCGTTTCTGCTGGCGACTTTCCGTTAGATGCGTTTGGATTTGGTGTAGCTGTGTAACATCAGAGGAATTTTTATTGCATGGCTCCATCCTCTTCGACTTTGAGGAGCGCCATCTTGAAGATATCTACAAAACGCTCCACTTGTCCATTTGATTGTGGATGAAAAGGTGGTGTCCTAATGTGTTGGATAACATTCTGTGCACACAAAGTTGAAAATTCAGCTGAAGTGAATGCAGTGCCATTATCAGAAACTAGTATCTGTGGGACTCCAAATCGACTGAAGATTTTCTTTAACTTAAGAATTGTTTCATCCGAGGTGATGCGATTCATCTGAAATTATATCTGGCCATTTGCTGTAAGCATCAACGAGGATAAAATAATACTGACCCTTGATAAATCCAGCAAAATCAATATGAATGCATGACGAGGTTGATTTAGAGATGAGCCAGGAACTGAGTGTAGCTTTACTTGGAGATCTTGCTGCCAGTTGGCAATTGGAACATGTCCGTACCAATTACTCTAACTGCTTGTCCAATAAACACAGCTGCGTGCTAAGATTTCATACGGGTAAAATACCTTAGTGACTTTAATGGAATTGCTTTATCACACTTTCATGTAATGAAGATGGAGAAATCACGCCTTCTAGAAAAAGAAGAATCCGTCGTCTTCTGACAATGAAGATTGACGCTGAATGAATGAGTGCATTCTTTTGCCATTGCATACTTCCGGACACTTTGTATGATGGAAGCAGAGTCACTTTTGTAACACTGGATCGGAAACACTGGCTTCACGGACCATTGTAGAAGTGACTGTTAATGCTCTTACAGTGGATGTAAGCACTAAAGTGACTTCTTGCAAAATACAGAGATAATGCCTCGCTGAATAATCTTCTGGTACTTTATTTTATGTAGCAGGGAACCTATATAATGCACCAGTATGACTAATTGTAATGATTGAATTATATTTCATAGAATATATATATACAGTGGGTAGCAAAAGTATTTAACACATTGGTTTTTCTTACATATCTCAAACAATAACAGATCAATTTCAATGAAACTTATAGGAAATATTTAAACGAACATTGTCGATCAAAACATAGAAGGAAAATTTAAAACTACTGTTTTGAGAAACATTTATTAACAATAAATAAAATAACCCATATGCAAAAGTATTTAACACCAATGCAAATATTATGCTAGAAGAGACGTGTCGTCATGATTCCTACCCATATTGATATGTGATATGTCGACCAATGACAGAACTGCACGACACTCAACTGGCTATTAGATAACAGCTCTGAGACATTGCAGCTATTCTGTTTCCACTACTGCAAGAAAATGGGAAAACAAAATAATTGTCGAACGACATGCGCAAGAAGATCATAAAGAATCACAAAGATGGTAAGGGATATAGAAAAATCGCTCAAGATTTGAATTTGCTTGTGAGTACAGTTGGTGCTGTTGTGCGAAAATGGAAAAAATTCGATACTATTGAAAACATTCAAAGGAGTGGTCGTCCCCGTATCTTAAATGAGGCTAATGAGCGATACCTTTCCTGTACTGTGAAGAAAAATCTATTTTCAACTCTTTGAGAAATTCAGAAAGATTTGAAAAATGCCGGAATTGAAGTTAGTAAAGATACAATTAAAAGATCACTAAATCGTGCAGGTCTCACTTCAAGATCACCGAGAAAGACTTCATTACTGAAACGCCGACATGTATAAGCCCGTTTGAATTTTGTAAAGAAATATGAAATTGAATCTAATGATTTCTGGGAGAAAGTAATTTGGTCAAACGAAACGAAAACTGTGCTTTACGGACGAAACATGCGCACTCATGTATGGAGGAAAAAAGGAGCGGAATACGAGCCAGCAAATACCATCCCTACAGTCAAACATGGGGGTGGAAATATTATGATGTGGGGTTGTTTTTCCTCAAATGTGGAGTAGGAAAAATGAAAACCATCGAAGGAACAATGAATGCTGCAAAATACACTTAAATTTTGTCAACTCAACTCTTGAACATCTTTGGGATATGGTCGTGATTTTGTATTTCAGCAAGACAATGACCCGAAGCATACTGCTAAAACAACTAAGATTTGGTTTAATAATAATGACATTAATGTCCTGGAATGGCCAAGCTAGTCACTGGATTTAAATCAAATCAAAAATTTGTAGAAACTATTGACGTTACGAGTTCATAAAAGAAATCCATCGAATTTAAACAAATTGAAAAAAATTTGTGAAGAAGAATGGGTCAAAATACCAACAAGTACCTGCAAGAAACTAGTTAAAGACTGCAGGAAACGACTGGAGGCTGTGAAGCAGAACAGAGGCTACTGTACTAAATATTAGTAAAGTGTGTTAAATACTTTTGCATATGGATTATTTTATTTATTGTTAATAAATGTTTCTCAAAACAGTGGTTTTAAATTTTCCTTCAATGTTTTGATTGACAATATTAAATATTTCCTATAAGTTTCGTTGAAATTGATCTGTTATTTTTTGAGATATGTAAGAAAAACCAATGTGTTAAATACTTTTGCTACCACTGTATATATATATATATATATATATATATATATATATATATATAGTTAGTTAGTTAGTTAATGAAAAAACTAGGTAATCCGTAAGGGTAAAACATAAGGAGGATAAAATCCAGAGTGCTGTGGTGAAATAATTTATTACATGGAACCTTAAAGTGGTCTCTTTTATTTAATATATATATATATATATATATATATATATATATATATATATATATATATATATATATATATACAGTGTAACCAGGATATAAGAGATTTGTCAGGACCGCAGAAGAAGTCTCTTATATCCGGGTTTCTCTTATATCCTTGTTTGGTCTATTTTATATACATTAACACAGGCTCTAATTTGGGACCAGAGAAAATCTCTCTAATATCCGAGTTTCTCTTATATCTCGGTCTCTTATATCCAGGTTACACTGTGTATATATATATATATATATATATATATATATATATATATATAACTAACAGCATAGTAGCCCATCTTTGCAGACAGTTTATGTATAAGATTTTAATACCAAAGACTATTACTGATTCTTCTTTTCCAGTTTGGCTATAATCCAGTTGATGAAAAGAAGGATCACCCTTAGCAAAGCAAATTCCGCCATTCAGTGGTACCATAAACATTCAACCCAGTCAAGTAATCAGCACAAATTCGGTCTTTTTCATTTGTCTTTTTAACAACTACAAGAGGAGCTGTCCAGATGGAATAATTAACATGCTCTATTACACCTTACTGAAGATGTTTCAGTTCTTTTTCAACAATATTTTGAGCAACATAAGGTACTGGCTTTTTTTTCTAAAATTGGCTTAGATTCTGGTTTTAATTTCGGAGTAGCTTTAATTTTAGTACAGCACCCAAGTCCAACTTGAAAAAACTTAATTACACTTATTTTTAAATTTATTCATGAAAAGAGTTTCAATATTAGAAATCGGCGTGAGGTTAAATGTATTGAACATAGATTTGAGAGATATTTCAAAAAGGTTACGACTAATTAAATTCACTTTCGAATTATCTGCGACATAACACACACCAGAAAATGTTCTATTTCGAAAGGAAACATCGCAAATTAACCCACCAGTTAAACGAATTGTACTTCCAGACGCGTTCATTGCAATAAAATCTGTTTCAGACACCCGTGGCTTTCTAATTTGTTCCCAAGTGGAATGCAATATTAATGTTATGTCCAGCGCTGTATCGAATTGAAAATATATTGGTTTGTTGTTTACAAAAACACTCATATATATTTTCTGCAGGATTTGGGATCTACTTTGAACGTCACAAAAACTGTCATTTTTTCGGTCTTTCTCCCGATTCTTTAAATTTTTAGTCGAATTTTTGTGTGAATATGGATTACAAAGTCCTTATTTATGTCCGTTCCGGTGACAAATATTACACTTACGTTTCTTGAACGGACAAAAGCGTGCATAACGCCAGTCGCCACAATTCAATAATTTTGAAAGAGGTTTCTTTTCAATACGAAGTTGCTTTCCCACGTAGATGTTGCTGGTTATTGATAAATTAGCGTTTTTGTTTGTTTGTTTAAGTCAGCGCAGTGTCTCTCTTGATGCTTAATAAATTATTGCATTCATTGGTGAGTAGAAGATTTTAATCCTATGATAAAATCAAACATTTAAACATTTCCTCTGTGAGGGAATTTAATTTAAATTTTTCGTCTTCCCGATTGACGTCATCAGCAAATGTCACATAGTCAGCGTCATCTTTTGTTAGCTTTAAACAATTAAATGCTGAACAAAGATTAGTGGACAAGGGAAGTAACTCCATTGTATTTTGAGTTGTCCTTTATAAGCGGAATAAATCAGCTTCCCTAAACAAAACAAACCTTTTTTGCACGTATTATTATTTTCCAGACTTTAATAATAATTGTGAAATTATTGTCCTACATCAAATTGTTGCAAACAACATTGTTACCATAAATTATATTTCCGTGTAAGAGTAAAGTTATATCACCTTCTAACCACCATAAAGAACAAAATATTTTTACGTCAAAACCTTCCCCGAGTTCAATGAGTTATACATAACCAAATTTTAGAGTTCTTCATGAAAGGCTTGTATAGTGAAGAGGAAAATTCTTCTTAATTCTATATATATCGAGATAGATACCAGCATTTTGAGCGTCAGCTCTATGCTAGGAGTTTCTTAATCGACAACAGAGTCATTTCTAATGACAACGTACAGCCATCTAACTAAAGTTTTCTGAATAAGTGAAAGCAGAAGTGAAGGAACTTCATTGTCGCATGAATAACTGGCACAACAGTTTATTTCTTTTTGTATTTCTCAAATCCAATTTTGGAAAATATGAACATTGGTGAACCAAATTCCGAGGAATACTATTTAAGTTTTTTGCTTTGTTTGTTTGTTTTTTGTTTTTTTGTTTTTTGTTTGTTTTTTTTTTTGTTTTTTGTTTTTTTTGTTCTTTGTGTTTCCAGCTGATATAATGGGTTCGTGTTCTAACTGGAATAAAACGTTAGTGTCGTTTGCAACACAGATATGCCCTTCTGTATTCAGAAGTTTAACACAAAACAATTATCTTCCTCTACATTTTTTCTTAGGAAATCGTGACATGACGGTTATCTTGAGCGGCCACTCCTCTACATCTACAAGTGTCCCCCAGAGCTCAATATTCGAACAAACTTTGTTCCTATTTTTTATCAAAGATCTTCCCAATGTTATCCGTTCTTAACTCGGTATCTATGTCGATAACACTATCATTTACTTTTGCCTTATTGTTAAGTCTGATAGATTCGGTAAATTTGCAATCGATCTAGTAAATGACATCCAGTCTTTTATTAACTGGGGCAAGAAACGGATTATTAATTTTAATGCCTCTAAAACTAAACTCCTCGTTTTTAATCGTTTTAAAAAACATTTTTGCTTCCCTATCGGTATGGCTGCTGCTTATGTCCAAGAGAGTAACTCATTCCACTTTCTCAGTTTGATGTTTACTGCAATTATTGTATCGAGGCAATTGCTATGCCTTCTGCTAGAAAAGATTTTACAGTGTATCATGCTACACAGTCTTTCTCGTCTGAATCTGTCTTACAACTTTATAAGGCTACATTTCGTCAGTGAATTAAAATTGCTGCCAGATTTGGTCTGGTACCTCCTTTCTGTATCTTGAGATTCCGTAGAATCCAAAGATGAATCTACAATATTATCGGTCCAAACCTGGCATCTCGACTTTAGTCCATTTCTTAATGTATCTTCCCTGTTGTTTTTCTATAAGTATTTCCATGGAAATTGTTTCGATGATCTGTTCCCGTTGGTACATCGACTTCATGAATTTAAGCTTAGTACTAGATTGGAAGCTAGTTCTCAGCATTTTACTGTTGAAATCGCAAAATATAACCGTAAGTTCTATTCTAATAGTCACTTCTTCTGTGCTTCCCGCCAATGGAACTCTCTTTCAACTTCTTGATTTTTTGTTAACTACAATCTACAAATATTTAAATGTAACGTCAATCGTCATCTTCTGTCTCCTTGAATCCTGTTCATTTTATTGTTCTTTCTTCTCATTTTTCCTCAATTTCCTTCAATGTATTGTAGTTCATCCAAAGTGACTACTTGCGTCTTAATGGTTTTATCGAC
This sequence comes from Acanthosepion pharaonis, assembly GCA_903632075.3. Taxonomy (NCBI): domain Eukaryota; kingdom Metazoa; phylum Mollusca; class Cephalopoda; order Sepiida; family Sepiidae; genus Acanthosepion; species Acanthosepion pharaonis. The sequence continues at coordinate 1,945,557 of CAHIKZ030000331.1, forward strand.
TTACTTGAGGTGAAATGATTTTAAAACAAACACCAAAAGTCTACATATCTGTTATGGGATCTTAGATCTTACCCATAACAATAATAATGGACTATTCCATACCTAATAAATACTGCGCCTCAGAAGTAGTTCGAGTCACGACTGACTGTTCGGTTAAACTCTCTTCCTACGGGCGGGAGGAACCCGAAGGAGGCTACGCCGAAGGGCGGAGTCTCCTTCGGGGAGGTAAAACCGGCCCTGAACCCGCTTATACGGGTCCAATGGGCATATTTTTGGCCAAGCCCACGGGCTCGGAATGCCCACGTTAAAAAGGCCTTGTGCCACATGACACCCTCGTGGGGGGGGTGACTGAATATCGTCAGTCAGTCGCTTTCTCGACTGACTGTTCGGTTCAACTCTCTGTCTACGGACGGAGAGGAACCCGAAGGAGGTTACGCCGAAGGGCGCAGTCTCCTTCGGGGAGGTAAAACCGGCCCTGAACCCGTTTATACAGGTTAAAACGGGCATATTTTTGGGCCAAGCCCACGGGCTCGGGAAACCCACAATAAATAACCGACCTTGTGTCACATGTTGCCCCAGTGTGGGGGGGAGACTGAATACTGTCAGTCAGTCAGTCGTTAAAGTCGAGTCAGAGGCAGTCCGAAACAGAGTCGCGTTCAGACAATTACTACAAGACATTGGAATAGTGATACTGGTCGAGACTACATTATTCTCTCTACTAAACCTGATTGTTCATACTAACACTTCTACTTCTCTGTATATATTCCTGTTTGTAATATATCTGTGTTATTCTAAACCTGTGTTCGAGTTCATCTTTATTGGTTCTACCTTGGACTATCACTGTGGTACAAGGTACCGGACCATAACAATATCCAAAGCTGAAAATATGCCGAATGAAATGAAACCTGTCAGCATGTAAGATTCCACAAAAGAGAAATGGTAGAGAACTTAAACCAGTAACAGTGCACAAGTTATGGAGCCCCCCCCCCCCCAATCACCAAACATTTTAATTTGAATGCCATTGTAAGTTCGGACAATTTCTTCTATAAGTGCAAACGCCTATTGATTTCTTTATAGATTTTTTCACTAAACACCGAATCCCTGCGAATAGAATTTGAGCATTTGGCATGGCACATGATTCAATACGGCGTCTAGAATCTTTGGTTAATTCGGCGTCAAAAAAATTTCTATGTTTGGATATTTCTATTTTCGCTATGTAAAGTCGCAGGATATTTTGGAAATGTTTCGTTCTTCTGCCAAACCAATTGCTTCAAGTTCAGAAAACGAAAAGATTATAAGGGGGTCATTAAATGCCAGAAAGTTGCATTCCATAGAGTTTCTATAAAGAAAAGATACTAGCCCTTTCCATATGTAATATTACTCGGGGACTACACAGAAAATTTCAAATTATAAACCACGCTAATATTTTAATATTCCATAAAGCAAATTCACTTCGCAACAACTGTTACAACTGAGAATTTGAGTTTCTACAGTAATCCACGCCATATTAAAATACTAAAAATCGAAAAACAACTCTAAAACTAACAGAAAACAAGATCAAGCGATTTAGCGTCCATTTTAAGCAAGCGGATGTTTTGATTGAATAAAACTTGAATAAAAACTGATAAGGATATATAAAGGAAGAATTAAAGGAAAATTATATAAAGATTATATAAATTAATTTATTAATAGTAAACGATAATACTCATTTTAAATATGAATAAAATAAAATAATATATTAATATATATCTCTATCTATAAAAGGCAGGATGTGTGTGTGTGTGTGTGTGTGTGTGTGTGTGTGTGTGTGTGTGTGTGTGTGTGTGTGTGTGTGTGTAACGAATGAACGGCCGCAATTTTCGACGGATTTGCACCAGAATTTACATGTACATGCGGAAAGGCCAAGACCGAATTTGCATTTCCCAACTCCTATCGATAGTGGAAATAATCGATTTTTTCATGCTTCTACGGCAATTTTCATGTAGTTTGCGGCCATTTTCTACTGGCCAGAGTGACAGCCTATAGCTGGCTGCCACGAATAGGCAGGAAGATTCTATTGGCCAGTGTGAGAGCCAACAGTCTTCAACTATCATTGACATCGATGGAGCCGAATATGAAAAACTTGCAGAGCAGAATTAACCACAGAGATTTCATGTAATAAATCTAAACCTTTTTCAAAACTTATTAATTAATCACATATTTTAAAATGGTTTATTATAAGTTATTTCATTAGTGTACATAAATCTTCCATAGAATTTAGTTGCTAAATACACATTTATTTTCATCAATTTACTTTTATTTCAAAATTACATTTCTATAATACAATACCTAAATTTATCTATTAGTGAAAAATAAAATAAACTTTTTTTTTCATCAAATGATTATGGATGTCCACTAAATTAAAGAAGGGTAACAGTAGTCCATGGGTAAAAAAAAGACAAATTTAGAACCACTGCCCTAGATCAACGGATATGATTCTAACCTGGAAAACCACTATAACTAGTAGACTATTACGAGTTCAATCCTTTTATACTATTATTAAAACAATAAAATTCCCAAGTGCCACTTGAAGTAGAGGTTTACTAAATTAGATTGTAACGGCGTACAAATAGAGAGTAAGAGGTATAGAGGGTAGTTAAGCGATTGATCCTTGTTTTAAAGAGGTTATGATTGTAGTGATCAATCATCCTTTCAGTAGTCTATTTCACAATGTAACATTTCTGGGGAATAAACTGTTTCCGTGGAACTTCCTACTTACCAATGGAATATGAATGGAATGGCAATGATTCATTTAGTTGTGGGTAGCCTGGTGGCTCCTAGCTCTGAAAGTTTGAACTGGTAAAAATAATGAATGTAGTTCGTCTGTACACCTACCATGATGATACAGAAGCGGGAGGCTACCAACGGTAAATCTGAGGGGTTGCCGATTGGAAAAGAAAATAATTCATCACCTACAAGGCCGCGTATACGATCTTGTATTCTTGAAGTTTGGAAGGAGAGCAGCTGCAACCCAGATGTGGTAGCAGTACTGCATTTTTGGACCGATCTGTCTCTTGTAATGATGATGCATATCAGAAAGTGTCTGGTACTTTCTGGAGTGTTACGAAGAATTGACAATCTTTCCAGAAATGTTTAGCTATAAATCGTATATACGATTCGACTTGAGATCTGGATTGAGATTGATTTCTAGTAAGAGTTACAGAGCTTCAGTGAGAGTACCACTGTTCACCATGACTGAAGATAACACATCTAAAGCTTAGATCGGATTTAAACATGTATCAATATGGTGATTTCCTTTCGTCTTTCAATTGTAATGTTATTAAGTCTATCATACAATATGAAAGTAACTTACTTAAAATAAATAGACACAACTTGTCGATATTCTTTGATGAAACATGCATCAATGAATATATATACATATATATATATATATATATATATATATATATATATATCATAATATATTTTATATATATATATATATATATATATATATATTCATATATTTTATATATATATTCATATATATATATATATATATATATATATAACACAACAATACTCATACAGACAGTTAAAAGAACCTTCAGATATTGGAATCTATCTACATTGAAACAAAGCAACACACACTCAACAAAATTACATTTGAAACTAATCACAACACATTAAATTGCATCTACACACATGGTTTTGTAGTTAATAATTCATTATTTCACGTGGTATGACGTCATAGAAACGCATCACGAATTTACGAACTGCTTCTGCTATTCCCCGACCGTTATCGCCTCATAGGAAACTTCCACGTAATTATAAATAGGCTATCATCTTTGATGGTGAATACCTTTGTTGGAATGTCCATATAGTCCACTCTGATGATGGCTCACGTGGGATGAAAGCTTTGATCAAGGAATGGCATAATAAAAAAATATACGAATGTATCGTATTCATTAATGTAGTTTGACCAGTAACGTTCGCAGTTAACGAGATCAAACAACGCATCTCTCAATTTATACGACAAGCCGTGGGATCACATGACGAAGTACACGTCGCTGAGTCATGATGTGGAATTGATTAAAGAAACCATATACAATTCCTGTAATCGAACCATTTATAAACATTTATAGCAAAAAATACTAGCAATAAATTTTCATATAAAAATTGCCAACAATACCTGTTTACCTATTTATAGTAAAACCACCAACAATACATTTTATCTGTAGTTGAAAGCATACAATGGCGTTTAAAATATTTAGATTTCGGCATTAAATAACCCATTGAGGTGATATGTCGTTAAACAAAACCAACCAACATGAAAGCGGGTTTCATAACATTTATCCATATAATATCCTAGAATTTATTTGCTGTAAAAATGTATTTTTTAATTTCATATTTTTATGTCTTTGCCTGGGGGGGGTCACAATTTGCCCATAGCTGTGACCCTAACTAAGAGCAACAGCAATTAAGAGGTCGTTCCGCTCTCTTCAAACTCTACAATCTCCCGATTAGAGGCCTTGTTGCTGGATGAAATTTATCGTCATACCCAGGACTAGAGGAATAAGAAAGTCTAACAACTATCTTCTTTCGGCCAAGCCATTAGCCATTTTCATGATGTTCATTTTTAGTATATTTTTCTGTGCTTATATTCTAAACTGTTTTGTACAGAGCTATTATAAAGACAATCCAATATGGAATTATGACCACGCCAAAACAAACCAGAATCGAATTAAAAACTACTACTTTTGTTCACAGCTAAGCATTTCATTTTTACAACTAGTTTAATCCTTTCTTCTTGTCTTCATCAGCTATTTTATCTAACAATTCTTTTAGTTTTATTTCTGAATCTGCCAACAACACTATATCATCTGAATAGTGAAAGCTGTCAAGATTTATTCTCCAATCTGCACCCTCTTTTCAACAAACGCAACGTCGCGAGTCTATGTTAAGGTTACATCCTTTCAAATACAATAAAACCTGGTAGATCTAATTGGAAACATTTTCTTGTTAAATAAAATTAAAGTTAAATAATTCTGGCTGGAAAATATATCTTTGTGTAAAGATAATAGTTAGTCCTTTCTTCTTCATCGACTACTTTCTCCTATATTTCATTCCGTTTTTCTTCTGGAATCTGGTATCAATACAGTATTATTATCTGCATAGTGTAGGTTGTTAAGATTTATTCTCCACACTGCACACTCTTTCCTACAGACGCGACGTCGAGAGCCTAGCGGTAAAGTTAGATCATTCCAAAACAATAAACCCAGATAGGTCTCCTAATCCAAAAGGAAGCATTTCACTGTGAAAATTAGATGATCAGATAAGAAAATAGATCTTTATATAAGCTTCATGGTGCCCGTTTTTTCATAGCTTCATCGATTACATAGCCTAAGAGTTCGTTCAGTTTTTGTTGTAGATCTGTCATTAGAGTTTCATTTACGAAGCGTAGATCGTACAGTTACGTCTGGTGATAATAAATTCTAGTAGGTCTTCGAAATAAAATCAGTTATCCTAGATTTATTGTGGACAGCAATAGAAAGAAAACGCTCGCCTGACACTCAAGAAACATAGCAAATATTATCACTATCAATAACTCATATGGTGATTGTCTTAGCGTAGCTTAGATATGGCATAAGGCCGAAAGTATGAAGCACCCAGTGAGGATTGAACACACTATTCAGTCATAATTGATCTAGGGTGACAAGATCGCTGACCATTACACCACGTCGAGGTGAGCCAAAATGATTTTCTTGGTGTAGCCTAGATGTGACACAAGGCCTGACGATCTTAGGCAAGTGGATGACAGAACGTGGTTTGGGGAAGGAAGCAGAGGGAAGGAATTTGTTGAGAGCTGCAAGGGATAGAGAAAGGTGGAGAGCCATGATCGCCTACGTCCTGAAAAGACACAAAAAGAAAGAAAGAGGACAATGAAATTTAAAGGCGCATTGGAATAGCAAAAGAGTTTTTACGAAAACCTAAGCAAAGTATTAAGAAACAGAAAAATTTTGTTAGACACAATGTAATATCAATACTCCTATATGGCTGTGGATGCTGGGATTTTTCTTCGTAGATGAAGAGGAAACAACACAACAGAGATGTTATAATCACACGTCAGCTACGAATTTCTAAGAAAGATAAAAACAAAACAATATTTTTAATTAAAATCAGAAAGAGACAGTTGAAATTTCAGGGACACATGATGTGGAAGAAGGGCTTTGAATATTTGATACACGCAGGACATCTTCAAAGCAAGAAGGACAGTAGGAAACAACCAAATGAGTTTGTGTAGATAGGTTTTGGAACTGGGAGAGTGAAAGATGTATAAAGAACACACTGAATAAGAGCTGAAAACAATGGAAGTTGTGGGGAGCTATAATCATTCACACTCTAAAGCAAGAATGCACTGATCGAACCACGGATGAGGGTGGCCCATCAAATAACTCTTTAAAAAATTAGCATGTCATTTCAAGGACTTAAAAGTAAACTCATTTCTTAAAAACACGGCGAACAGCCAAAAATAAATAAAATCTGCGATAATCTCGATTAATAAAGATGAATGACGTCTGCTTAATGTGGCAAGCAGAAGAAAAGAATTTATGAATCGGAAAAGCTTAACAGTTGCAACGTGTTAATGTTCAGCTGACCCAACAAAAAGAGAGAAAGAAACTTTTTTCTATCTCGTCTTTATCGGCGTCTTCTAATAATCTTGGTCAGGAAAGAGGCTCGGTTTTCGTATCTGGAGGATAATCAGTTCCAGAAGTTGTTTTATGTGTGTTTGGTGATGAAGAATTCATGGTCAGTGAATGGATCAATTTGGAAACGGTAAAAATGTCAATTAATTTTGGAGGAAGAAGAGGAAGCAAAAAAAGGAGATAGTGACGGATAAGAAATTGCAAAATTGCTAAGAAGAAGAAGAAGAAGAAGAAGAAGAAGAAGAAAGTGGGGTATAAAGATTGTAGAAGAAAAGGAAGGCGTAGAAAGAGGGGAGGGGAGGAAAATAGAGCAAAAGGAAAAAATAGAAAAAATTACCAAGTCTGAGGAACGAAAAAGAAAACATGTTGAGGTAAACGAGTAAAAGAGAAGAAATAAAAGGGAAAGAAGAAGAGAAAAAAGAGAAAATGAAAAAGAGAACGAAGTAAGAAAAGTATGACAAAAATTGATGCGAAGAAAATGGAGGACGAAGAAGGTTGGAGGAAGCCGGAGCAAAAAGGAAGTTGAAGGAAAAATGTGAAACATGAGAGAGTGATTCTAACAAGATGAGAAGCAGGGAAGAAGTAATAGAAAATAAAGAACAACTACGAATACGGCGATAGAGGAGATGGCGTTTGTAAAGGAAAGGAGAGCAATGAAAATGGCGAAAATAAAAAAGCGAATTAAGACAAAATAAAGAAAAGCGGAAGAAACAAAAAAAGAAGATGAGTAAGATAAAAACATCAGCAGCGACAGAGGGAGGGGGTGAACAAAAAGGAACAGCAAAACGCAAACAAGTGAGGAAAATATATCGAAACGTGGATGGAAAGAGGAAAGTCAGGCTGAATAAGAAGGTAGAAAAGAGATAACAAAAAGAAAGAAGCAGTAATATAGAGAAAGGGGTGATGATGAGATATGGAATGAGGTGGGTGGTGAAGACGATGATTAGGAAGAGGAAGGTGATATAAGAAAATTCAGATTTGGAGATTAAGACGAAAAACGAAGTGAACAAAGACAAAAATGAGAAATGGAAAGACATCGAGGATTGAGAAGAAAAAGATAGGACTACGAAAATGAACGAGGAGGTTAATGAATAATTAATGAGAACAGCGAGAGAAGAAGAAGAAGAAGAAGAAGAAGAAGAAGAAGAAGAAGAAGAAGAAGAAGAAGAAGAAGAATGTTTGAATGAATGAAAGAGGTTTGGAAATAGAATGGTAAAATAAGAGAAAGAAGGAGAAAGTATAAATCACGAGGTGGATAATGAATAAAGTGCAGAAGAAGAGAAGGAATAGGTAGAGGAAGGAAAGAACAAAAGAAGAAACAGATAGTAAAAAAAAGAAGAAGAAAATAGAAAGAAAAAGAAGAAGAAAAATAGAAAGAAGAATAGAAAGAAGAAGAAAAATAGAAAGAAGAAGAAGAATAGGAAGAAGAAGAAGAAAAAGAAGAAAAATAGAAAGAAGAAGAAGAAAAAGAAGAAGAAGAAGAAGTATAAAGAAGAAGAAGAATAGAAAGAAGAAGAAGAAGAAAGAAAAGAAGAAGAAGAAGAAAAGAAGAAGAAGAAGAAAAAGAAGAAAAGAAGAAGAAGAATAGAAAAGAAGAGAAGAAAGAAAGAAAAAAGAAAGAAAAAAGAAAAAATAGAAAGAAAAGGAAGAAAAATAGAAAGAAGAAGAAGGAGAAGAAGAAAAGAAGAAGAAAAATAGAAAGAAGAAGAAAAAATAGAAAGAAGAAGAAGAAAAATAGAAAGAAGGAGAAGAAGAAGAAAAAGAAGAAGAAAAAGAAGAAGAAAAAGAAAAAATAGAAAGAAGAAGAATAGAAAGAAGAAGAAGAAGAATAGAAAGAAGAAGAAGTTAGATAACGAATGTAGTAGCAAAGATAATACCGGAGAAAGAAAATGGTAGGAAGAAGAAATCTAAAAAAGAATGATGTTTGGGAAGATAAGATGGAAGAAAAGGGATGTGAGTAAATTTTTTTAAATTTCGAAGGTTAGAAAGAGAAACCTAAGAAAACGAAAGGAGGAGAATAAGATAGAAAGAAGGCAATAAGAATAAAACAAAACGAAAGAGCTTGGAGAATTAAGACCGGCAAAATGAACGCGAAAATCGATATATCTTCTGGTAAATTATTTCCTTTAAAAAGAACAAACGAAGGAGGGGCTCAAGAGACCCAGAAGAGATATAATAAATCAATATGACCTTCTTCCCCAACAGACTTCCTCGTCCAGTGAAAAACAATCGATCCTTAACGAAAGATCAACTGATGAGGAAAGGCGTTAAAAAAATGAGCGAAGGTGTTCAATTTGAAAGAATTGATATTTTTTTTGCGCGTCGCTAAGCCATGCCAAGCAAAAAAAAAAGACATAAAAAGACTTTAAGAAATTAAATATAGTTTCATATAAATAAAATGTAAAAGAAATTTTAAATTCTTTTAGTAACAAATAGAAATATTTTTTTCCATATATCTACATAAAATGAAGTGCCAAAAATATAAGAACGGCTGTACATTTGAATGGTTTCGCATCTCCCTCTTTGTACAGAAAAACACAGAAATATGACGTAAAGTAAATGGCGGCTCCTTTTCCGAACACACCAGGCTTTTAGGGTGGCTGAAAAATCCCTGTTGCAGACGCCTGCTGAGGCACATTTGTGTTTCTTCAGCACCCAGACTGACAATCTGTTGTTTATATAGGAATTACGCTAGGAAGCATCTAGTTATAGTTTCTAGGAGATAACGCACAATCCGCGGGGTCAGTAATTTTGAACAGTGGAAGTACTTATGATGTCGTTATAGCACAACCATTGACGGATCCCCACCAGTGCGATCTGATAATTTCGCTCACAAGGCTTGGGTCAAACTTTGGCATAGTTTCTTAAGGCACATATCAACTTTGTCATATGCCAACTTCATCTTCCCATGCTGTTATCATCAAGATCATATATTTGGTAAATCGATGGTGAGATTTTATCCTGGTTCTCATGGACGGAACGTTAACTTGCTGATAATTCTCTCGGAACAATAGATAAGTCAGTAGTACAAAAATGTCCGCCTAACATCGGAAACTCTGTAAGCAGGAAGATTTGATATCATTTGATTCGGAATTATTGTCAAAATGCAAAAGCTTTAGAATATCTAGGTTTTATGCGGTTAACTGTTGCAAGAATTGTCCAAGAAAATGTGAATTCATGACTAATGTCAGCGACAAAGGAAAGCTATAGACATGCAAAGTTAAAACAAAGACGGGTCTGCTAGCAACTGACGAAGATAGTAATAAACCAACGAAGGGAACATTTCATCCATTCACATATCAAGGTTTTAATCGGGCGGTTGTTTGGATGGGAGATAATTTAGGACTATCATTCATTCACATATCAAGGTTTTAATCGGGCGGTTGTTTGGATGGGAGATAATTTAGGACTATCATCCATTCACATATCAAGGTTTTAATCGGGCGGTTGTTTGGATGGGAGATAATTTAGGACTATCATTCATTCACATATCAAGGTTTTAATCGGGCGGTTGTTTGGATGGGAGATAATTTAGGACTATCATCCATTCACATATCAAGGTTTTAATCAGGCGGTTGTTTGGATGGGAGATAATTTAGGACTATCATCCATTCACATATCAAGGTTTTAATCGGGCGGTTGTTTGGATGGGAGATAATTTAGGACTATCATCCATTCATATCAAGGTTTTAATCAGGAGGTTGTTTTGATGGGAGATCAAGGTTTTAATCGGGCGGTTGTTTGGATGGGAGATAATTTAGGACTATCATCCATTCACATATCAAGGTTTTAATCGGGCGGTTGTTTGGATGGGAGATAATTTAGGACTATCATCCATTCACATATCAAGGTTTTAATCGGGCGGTTGTTTGGATGGGAGATAATTTAGGACTATCATCCATTCACATATCAAGGTTTTACTGTTGCAAGAAGAAATCTCATTGGATCGGCTAAAACTGGCACCGTATCCCCTGGTCAAACGAGATAGCTGTCCAGCAGATAGCTGTATTTACGTACAGAAGAAATTACTCAAGCTGCAGATCCATCAAGATAGCAAACATGCTACATGCTTGTGATGACATTTTTAATCACGTGCATTTCACTCGCAGTTTTTGAAAATTTCAACAGAAGAGCTGGAGTTTTCAGAGACTACTAGTAAAAATAGATTCTGTATTGACGAGTGTGACATACATAGTTTTCTTTATGAATATTTTTTGCAGAAAGAGCCAAAATATATATATTTCAGTCACTTTCCCAGCGCCATAACGTAACTTGCCTGTTTTTAAACATATTTTTGGCAGAAAGAGACAAAAAAAAAGTTACGGACAATCATCCATTCCCGTATCAATGTTTTAATCGGGCAGTTTTAATCAAAGTTAGTCTATTGATTACTATCATCCATTCACATATCTAGGTTTTAATTGGGCTATTGTTAGAGTAGCCAGATCAGGAATATCATCTGATATATCTAGGCCTAACTCGAGCAGCTATTGCAATTGTAGGTTATTCAGGATTATCAGCAACTGACATATCTAGGTTTTAATCGGGCAACTGTTAGAGTAGCCAGATCAGGAATATCATCTGCTGATGTATCTGGGCCTAACTCGAGCAGCTATTGCAATTGTAGTTTATTCAGGACTATCATCAACTGACATATCTAGGTTTTAATTGGGCAACTGTTAGAGTAGCCAGATCAGGAATATCATCTGCTGATATATCTGGGCCTAACACGAGCAGCTATTGCAATTGTAGTTTATCATCAACTGACATATTTAGGTTTTACTATAGCAGCTGTCGCAAATTTAGTCAATTCAGGGCTACTATCTATTCACGTATCTAGGTTTTACCCGGGTAATTGTTGTAAGGTTATTCAGTTCAGGAATATCATTTATTCACATATCCTGTTTACACTGGGGTCGTTATAACATGGTGTATCAATTCGGGACTAATATCAGCATCACATGAAAACTTCGAACGTCCGAAGTTAAGGTCAGGACGAGGCTGCTCGGTAGATGACGAAGATGGCAATCAACAAACAACGAGAACATATTATCGATTCACATACTATTTCAATACTCATAATCCTCCTGCCACCAATTATCGCACAATATGTTGTAAACTGCGTATCATTGTGTATCCCTGTTGCCAACCAATAATTATTGACACTATGGAATCAGTTACCGCCCCGCCAACCCCGAGTACATGACCATTGGATCGGGTAAAACTGGCACCGTATCCCCTGGTCAAACGAGTTATATGTCCAGCAGATAGCTGTATTCATGTACGGAAGAAACTACTCAAGCTGCAAATCCATCAAGATTGTGTTGACTTTTTTAATCACGTGCGTTTCACTCGCAGTTTTTGAAAATTTCAACAGAAAAGCTGGAGTTTTCAGAGACTACTAGTAAAAATAGATTCTGTATTGACGAGTGTGACATACATAGTTTTTTTATGAATATTTTTTGCAGAAAGGGCCAAAAATATTTATATTTCAGTCACTTTCCCAGCGCCATAACGTAACTTCCTTGCGGCTTTTCTATAAATACTTTTATGGTAAATTTTCGCTAAGGTAACTAGACTTTATAAATTTAAGCTCAGTGCTAGATTGAATTAGCTAGATGTAACCGTAAGTTCTAGGCTAACATCTTTTTTCCTGGCACTTCTCATTTGTGAAACTGCAGCTATTCCTATCAACTGCGATCTTCAAAAATTTAAATGCAATGTCAAGCGTTATCTCTTGTCTTCTTGACTACTCTTCTATTGTTCTCACTCCTTAAGAATGTTTCTCTTTTTTCTTATTCTTTTTGCAATCAGTAACTCTTTGCGTCTTAGTGGCTTTACCGCCTTGCATGGGGTGATATGATTAAAAAATCCCCCTAAACGGTAGAATTAAAATATTAAGTAATAACTGAACCTCCAGAATTACTAAATATTAAAATCATAATTGTAAAAAAAAAAACTGATAATAATAAAGTATTTAAAAAAATCAGTTTCATAGTTGCCGATATTTTTTTACGTCAGCGGTAAAATTGTAAATCAATCAATACAAAAATCGATAATGCAAGAGCTTCGAGTAAAAGAAGAGACAAAATCAATAAAAATATGAAATCTGACGAGGAAGTCTCACAGTGATTTGTGTGTTCCTATCGAAGTGAGATTGATCCATACAGGGTGTTTGTAGACTTGTGTCAGGCTAAGCTTAGTAAAATTAGCAGTGTACGATGATATAGAGGGATCTGTAAGAAACTAAAGTCGATGACTAGAGGAGGTCTGGCGATTTAAGTCCCCAGTTTAATCGTCATTATTCTTCTTTTATGCGCTATGCTCGGCACCGTCAATCATGGCTCCCCAACTGGCTATCTTTTCTTGCTTTAACTTTTGACCATTTAATAGCCCTAAGCAAGAAGAAAGTTTTAAACATCAATTGGAGGAAGTCAAAATGCATGGTTGTCCTCAAAAGGGAGAACCGAATATTCAAATTATACATAGGAGATACCAAATCAAACAAGTACAGCAGTTCAAATATCTGGGAAGTGTTCTAACAGAGGACGGAAAGTGTGAAACTGCAATGCAAAGGCGCGGTTCGACAGCCAAAGATGCCTTCCAAAAGTTAATCAAAGTATTAAGAAAGAAAAAAAAGGAAAATTTTGTTAGAAACATAACAGAAAGGTTCTGAACTGTTACGTGATACGAGTTCTCTTGCATGGCTGTGAATAGTGGACAAGCTTCTCATAGATGAAGAAGTGGAATAAAACAATAGATTCTACAGAAAGGTGTTGAGAGTATTATGGATCGAACATGTGAGAAACAATGAAGTTTTAGAGAAAATAGAAGATAAAAGACACTTATAGTTAACATCAGAAAGAGAGCTGAGATTTCTAGAGCACATAATAAGGAAAGAGGCCTTGGAAAATTTGATACGCAGAGGACAGATTGAAGGCAAGAGGGACAGAGGAAAACAACGCATGACGTACCTAACGAACTTGTGTAAACAAATGGTAGAACAGGGTTTATGAGAGTTTGCAAAAAGACACAATTTTTTTAACTGAAACAAAGGACTGGGGATTGTGGTGAGCCATTATCGCAAACGCCCTGAAGGGACACAGCACGTTGATGAAGAAGACGAAGATTTTTCCCTGTTTTCTAACGGTTCCCATAAAGATTTTAAGTTGGCTACTCGATGTTTCTCTTTGCTTCTCTTGCTTTCTGTGCCCTGTGTGTGCAAAATAAATGCCTTTTCATTATTAGGCTACAGATTTATTGATTTGTTCCTTTCTTTTATGTACCAAGTTTCCTAAGGACGTGGTCAATCATGGTCCTCCACAGCTTGCTGATATTGTTTGCTCTAAATAACATTTATCCGTTTACCATATTTATTTGACCCCATTCTTTTGTTCAATTGTACAAACAAATTAAGGGTCACTTCGACGTTGTGTAATGGTTAGCAAGCTTGTCTTGCTATATTAATTACGACTGAGTAGTGAGATCGTTCCTCACTGGAAATTCGGCTTTGTGCCACATCTTCAATACACAATGTGTACCCCAAACTTTCGCCTTGTGCCATATCTAAGTTACGCTTATAAAATCACCATACAAACGACTTAAATAATTTGTTCACTCTTATACTCTGCTTTTCTTAAATTTACTATGACCTTAACTTCAATATGAGTGCTAAATTCTCCAGTTTGAAATCACAACTGCCTCTTTATGATTGGAAGTACAAGTTTCTCCGATTAATAATTCCGAGGCATTATCCATTACAACCCGCACATTCAAGCTTACAGCACCTGCTGTTCACAAGTGGTCACCCATTTAAGTATTGGCCAGGCATGATGTTGCTTAAAGTGCGACAATGAGATCCGTAGACGCATTGAGATGGGCAAGGACACATTCCAAAAGATGGACAGAATATTGCGAAACAGGAAGATTTCTTTGCTAACAAAGAAAAGAATACTGAGCCGTTATGTGAAATCTTTCCTCCTTTACGGCAGCAAATTTTGGACGATTTCCTCAAAGATGAAGAAGAGATACGAGTCGACGGATATGTGGTTCGACAGAAGGATGCTAAAGATATCAGGAATCGAGCGTCATAGAGAGTTTGCAAACAAGGAGGAGGCTTATACTTGACATCAGGAAGTAGCAGCTGAAGTTTCTAGAACACATAATGAGAAAAGAGGGCCTGGAGAATCTGATACTCACGGGTCGAATAGAGGGAACGAGAGACAAGGGAAAACAACGCGTGACATCCCTGGCGGGCTTAAGTAAGTGGATGACTGAACGTGATCTGGGAGATATGACAGAGCGAAGAAACTTGTTGAGAGCTGTAAGGGATAGAAAGAGGTGGAGAGCCATGATCGCTTACGTCCTGAAAGGAGATGGCACATAAAAAAAGAAAGAAGGATCGTACGGGCAACAGTGTTTCAACGTGATGTAGCCATAAGACACTTTGTTTCAAGGATGACGTTACTATAATTGATTAGAATTAAATAACACAAGCATTTTGCTAAATTCTTTAATAAGTTTACAAAGTACCTAAGATTTCAAACATGAAAAATCGCCAACACAGCATATCATGCAAAGTCATTATGGGAGATATTTGTATTGGAGTATTGGGCCACTGCCTCAGTAGATATTGTTGCTATAGTTTTCGCAGTAAGGAGGGTTTTTTACGCAGTAGAGTTGCTAACACCACGACCAATTGATTGTTTTGTATTTTTACGGTTTATCTACATTTTGCGGGTTATTTAAAGCCAGAAAATAATATGTGATTTACATGATAACTTTAGATGAGTTGCACATTTCAAAACGGATTCATTTATATAACATAAATACATGTTATATATATATATATATATATATATATATATATATATATATATATATATATATTTAATAATGATTTATTACTAATTAGCCCATAGATGGGGGTAGGAGACGAGATGGATTCATACCTTTCCCAAGACTATTTGTGCGTAAGCAAATATAACAAGCCCTACTGGAATTTGAACTAGGTTCTCTGCCATCAATTTAACCACACATACAAACAAACTTACAGCACCTGGTAAACCTAAACAGTTACCCGTCCAATTTCCGATCAGGCTTGATGTTGCTTAACTTCGGTGATCGTGTGGGAACGGGTGTTTCAACGTGATATGGCCGTAAGTCTAAACATAGAAACCATATTAAAATTTCACATTTTACAGCCAACCTATGACCTCTGCTTAAATAGTTTGTATGGGGCAATGCCGCTACCCTTGGTATGAGGTCCCGTATAAATCTACAACTCGAACTGCCCGTCCCCGCTTTAAAATTTTTCCCTGCCGTAGACTGGTTGACAAGCAAAGCTAGAGGGTAGGAAGAAGAGATAGTATCATCCCCTTAAAGGTTTATTTGTGTGAAAGCGAATGCAATGCTCTCTGCAGGAATTCGAAGTCAGTAAGCTAATTCCACTTTTAACACAGATCACCACACACAACCATATACCATTGGTTACCAAGAAATCAACGATACAATATTGGTAAAAATAGCAAATGTTCAGACAGACACATTGACACCAATGTGATTCAATACTTCATATGCGGAGTCAATCTTTGTCGTATTAAGTCGGAATTTTCTTTAAATAAACTCAAGGACGAAATAAAACTGTAAACGTTTCATTTCTTTTCTTCTTTATCGTTATTATTTTAAGGGTGATATTAAAACAGCGCTTGTTTAGTTTTTGTATATGAAAGAGTAAAATATCAGAAGACACTGGGTAAACAAGAGAAGTCGATGTTGAAATTATATATTATTAAAAAATGTTTCTTAAAAATCTATATGAAAAATGTCGAATTAATATTAGCTGTATAATCTCGTTTTTAGTAAGGAAGCCTTAAGAGGATGTATTTTAGTTACCCAACCCTTATTCGGAAGCATTTTTGACTATGGTGTCTTCAGGAATCGATAACTAGAAATCGATGAAATGTCTGACATTGTCATTAATGAAATTACGAAGCCGCTAAATTATGAATTTGCATCCTTTGCCTTCAAATAAAATCAAATTAAAAAGGAGATTTTTTTTCGCTAAATGTCATCCAGTTATTAATTTTTTTTACGATTTTTTTCATACTATTGTTGTATTTTATCACAATGCTCTGAGTCGACGCACTTTACTTTGAAAAAAATTAATTATTCATTTTTTCCCAACAGCATGGAAAACAGCGCAAAGCTTCTTTTTTTTAATTTAAGTCACCCCACCCCGTAAATGTGCATGGGTAAGAACAAAAGTTGTCCACATTATTCATCATATTACGGCAGGAGGTAGGGTGTAACCCTTTATTCTCCTTATTTGGGTGTAATTTGAATGCCGGCATAGCAGACAATTCTCCGGGTACACAGCTTATAGTATTTTAAACGATTTGTATCAAATACATTAAAAGTTATCTAACTTAAAATAATGATTCTATATTTAACCCAAAATTGAAGTCAATGTGATAAACGACAAATTAAAATTATCTAATATTTTCTGCATATTTCATATACAATCGACAGCTTTATAAACCCTACAAAAACATAACGAAACTTGTACGAAAATGTAGAATTCAGTTATATCATATATCAGATATATCAGATATATCATATAATTATTAATCGACCTACGATTTTTTCCGCATTTTTATTACGGTTTATCACAGTGTTCTCGGTCGAGGTACTGTCGAGCATGTAAACTTATACTATATTAGAGAAAATGAAAACCTTCTCACTAATCAATATAATCCCATCAAATCTAAACAAGCGATGACCAATGTAGTGTATCAATTTCACTGGCCAGTACAAGACTGTGTTTCTTGTCATAAATTAATTATCTATATCGTACCTACACCTCCTTGAGTAGACGCCTCACATGTCACTTATCAGGGTAAAGTACCATAAAAAGAACATCTAGCCAATCATGATTTTCAAGATCCCTTAATGAAAATTGTGGACGAAAAAAACAAAAATTCTGTATAAATCAAATTACCGGAGACATAAAGCTGTATATAAAACATCTCGCTCCCACCATCAACCTCACCTTATTCAACAGAGGTAATGAAATGGTGGTGTTGAAAGTTTTTTTTAAAAAACAGAAGAATGATGCTCACTTGAATTCCAGACACTCAGAATAAACGTTCATAGCATAACATAAAAAACATGAACATTAAAAAACATTAACAACACCTTGCGCCAAAAGACAATTTCTGCACCTCTTTACTGCCACCAAACGGAAAAATGTAATAATGCTGGAAAAACAATAAAAAAAAATTAATTATATTCTCCTTGTCATTCATATTCAACGAAATATGTTTAAAAGAATGTTTTCCGCTCATATATATAGCCATTTACAAACAGACTGTTTCGCAGTGGGGCTAAACATACGATTGCTTCAAGCAAAGATCGAAACCCGGGCGATCTGACATTATTCGGAGACTCTCACGTTTAGGCTATCAGCGAACGCAACGGAAAACGGACATGTTTAATAAGGCTACAAACAACAATAATATCATTCTTATATGTGCTGGGTCCCTTCCGGACGTGGGCGATCATGCCTCTCCACAACTTCTTATCTTTTGTAAAGTTGAGCTAATTTTGTCTTTTTATTATCACTCTCACTGCCATCCCTTCTCACAAACCTCGTTAGATAGGCTACTGGTCGTTTCCGCTATCTTTTTACCTTCGATGTGTCTATTTTTGGAAGCCTTCTTTTTTCATTCCAGAAATGTCAACTATCTCTTTCTGATTGTAAGTACCGTTCTTTCTCTATTCCACTTAAAATTTCTTCGCTACTCGTAGTATTCTCAGTATCCTTCTGTAGAACCAGATTATAAATGAATAAATAAAATACCAAAGTAAGCGATTTAAATGCAAATTAAAAACGGATGACGTAAAGATATACCTTCAACTCTTCTATTAATTACCTAGATAATTAATAACAAACAAGTCTACGCCATATCTGTCAGTCATGTGCCATGCGTGATACACGCTGAGGCGATCATGTATCTTTCGATACATGACTGACGAGACAGATTTTTCCCGCACTAGGTTGCCATTTCTTTCTGCGGTAGACCAATTGCCATCTAAGAATATAGACCCTAAGATTTTACCCATAGCTGGGTGGAGAAGAGGATTCATACCTTTCCCAAGGTATTAGCACTTAGGTGAATGTAATGGATTCGAATTTGAATGGAATTCGAACTCGGCACCTCCGATTCCTCAATCCGAGCCGCTATCCATTACTCCACCGTTTCTAAGCCATATTCGTCACGAAAATGCCATAAACAGGAAATAACTATTTTCCCTGTATTGATAATTGTCCACACTGCTGGTATTGAGTACGTTTACAATAAATATAGCATACCTTAAAAAGCAAATTTGGTCCAATATATCTATATAAATTCATTATATATATTAAGTTTAACTTTGCAGGGTACAAGGCAAAAAATAGCGAATATACTGAGGAATCCGTTTCTTATGTTGAAAGGGCGTTCGTTCTTTGAAAATAAACAAATCAAAACATACAGGCAACCAGTGCTACTAAAGAAAATGTAACGACATTAACCATGAGTATTATTAAATACTTACATAGGCATGAACGGATAAATAGATGACTACATTTAAAGAACTGTTAGCTATATAATTGTATTGAAGTAAATGGACTGAATTCATTGATTTTTGGTGAGAACCTCTTTTCTCTATTCGATGTATGGAAACACTTTTTCTAGAATAAAGAATGAAAGCGAGAAAAGGAACATTGCGATAACTACTTAAAATTGTTTTAAAATTCTCTGTTTTAGATAGATAGATAGATAGATAGATAGATAGATAGATAGATAGATAGATAGATAGATAGAAAGAATTAAAATTGTTTTAAAATTCTCTGGTTTAGATAGATAGATAGATAGATAGATAGATAGATAGATAGATAGATAGATAGATAGATAGATAGATAGATAGAATTAAAATTGTTTTAAAATTCTCTGGTTTAGATAGATAGATAGATAGATAGATAGATAGATAGATAGATAGATAGAAAGAATTAAAATTGTTTTAAAA